>JAUIMM010000818.1:1712500-1778686 GCA_031769625.1 Taudactylus pleione | reverse complement strand
TGTAATCATCACTCTGTATAATACATGTACATGTAACACTAATATAACATCACAGCATTGCATGTAATCATCACTCTGTATAATACATGTAACACTAATATAACATCACAGCATTGCATGTAATCATCACTCTGTATAATACATGTAACAATAATATAACATCACAGCATTGCATGTAATCATCACTCTGTATAATACATGTAACACTAATATAACATCACAGCATTGCATGTAATCATCACTCTGTATAATACATGTAACACTAATATAACATCACAGCATTGCATGTAATCATCACTCTGTATAATACATGTAACACTAATATAACATCACAGCATTGCATGTAATCATCACTCTGTATAATACATGTAACACTAATATAACATCACAGCATTGCATGTAATTATCACTCTGTATAATACATGTAAAGCTAATATAACATCACAGCATTGCATGTAATCATCACTCTGTATAATACATGTAACACTAATATAACATCACAGCATTGCATGTAATCATCACTCTGCATAATACATGTACATGTAACACTAATATAACATCACAGCATTGCATGTAATCATCACTCTGTATAATACATGTAACACTAATATAACATCACAGCATTGCATGTAATCATCACTCTGTATAATACATGTAACACTAATATAACATCACAGCATTGCATGTAATCATCACTCTGCATAATACATGTACATGTAACACTAACATAACATCACAGCATTGCATGTAATCATCACTCTGTATAATACATGTAACACTAATATAATATCACAGCATTGCATGTAATCATCACTCTGTATAATACATGTAACACTAATATAACATCACAGCATTGCATGTAATCATCACTCTGTATAATACATGTAACACTAATATAACATCACAGCATTGCATGTAATCATCACTCTGCATAATACATGTAACACTAATATAACATCACAGCATTGCATGTAATCATCACTCTGCATAATACATGTAACACTAATATAACATCACAGCATTGCATGTAATCATCACTCTGCATAATACATGTAACACTAATATAACATCACAGCATTGCATGTAATCATCACTCTGCATAATACATGTAACACTAATATAACATCACAGCATTGCATGTAATCATCACTCTGCATAATACATGTAACACTAATATAACATCACAGCATTGCATGTAATCATCACTCTGTATAATACATGTAACACTAATATAACATCACAGCATTGCATGTAATCATCACTCTGTATAATACATGTAACACTAATATAACATCACAGCATTGCATGTAATCATCACTCTGCATAATACATGTAACACTAATATAACATCACAGCATTGCATGTAATCATCACTCTGCATAATACATGTAACACTAATATAACATCACAGCATTGCATGTAATCATCACTCTGCATAATACATGTAACACTAATATAACATCACAGCATTGCATGTAATCATCACTCTGTATAATACATGTAACACTAATATAACATCACAGCATTGCATGTAATCATCACTCTGTATAATACATGTAACACTAATATAACATCACAGCATTGCATGTAATCATCACTCTGTATAATACATGTAACACTAATATAACATCACAGCATTGCATGTAATCATCACTCTGTATAATACATGTAACACTAATATAACATCACAGCATTGCATGTAATCATCACTCTGTATAATACATGTAACACTAATATAACATCACAGCATTGCATGTAATCATCACTCTGCTTAATACATGTAACACTAATATAACATCACAGCATTGCATGTAATCATCACTCTGTATAATACATGTAACACTAATATAACATCACAGCATTGCATGTAATCATCACTCTGTATAATACATGTAACACTAATATAACATCACAGCATTGCATGTAATCATCACTCTGTATAATACATGTAACACTAATATAACATCACAGCATTGCATGTAATCATCACTCTGTATAATACATGTAACACTAATATAACATCACAGCATTGCATGTAATCATCACTCTGTATAATACATGTAACACTAATATAACATTCTAGCATTGCATGTAATCATCACTCTGTATAATACATGTAACACTAATATAACATCACAGCATTGCATGTAATCATCACTCTGTATAATACATGTAACACTAATATAACATCACAGCATTGCATGTAATCATCACTCTGTATAATACATGTAACACTAATATAACATTCTAGCATTGCATGTAATCATCACTCTGCATAATACATGTAACACTAATATAACATCACAGCATTGCATGTAATCATCACTCTGTATAATACATGTAACACTAATATAACATCACAGCATTGCATGTAATCATCACTCTGTATAATACATGTAACACTAATATAACATTCTAGCATTGCATGTAATCATCACTCTGCATAATACATGTAACACTAATATAACATTCTAGCATTGCATGTAATCATCACTCTGCATAATACATGTACATGTAACACTAATATAACATTCTAGCATTGCAGGACGCAAATATAAAACAACCCTTGAGCCAATTATGGTAGGACATGCAGGAATACACGCCAGCGCCACCTCTCTTCTTAGCTGCGTTCCATGCTTTTCTCACCTTGCTAGTTAAAGCAAAAATATTAATGAAACGTCCCCGTCTAATCCTGTCCCTCACTCTATGGCGCACTCCCCTCAACACCGCCGTGTTAGAACAAAGCATAGATGTGTCGGACAAACTAGTAGAGGAGGATCGACGCCTACGCTTAGCCTCCTCCTGCTTTTCTTTTTGTGCCTATCTGAATTAGAAGAGGAATCGGTGGAAGAAGAACTACTACTCCCATCGTCCCTCCTCCCACGGCGCCGTGAGGTATGACTGTCACTATCAGACCCACTGGCAACCCAATCTGGGTGAGAAGAAGACTCACAGCGGGCCCCGCACTGGCCTCTGCCGCCTCATCCGCGTTCTGCTCTCTCCTATGCATACTTGATCCACCTGTGGGAACAGATTCAGACAATTCCGACACTATCCGGGGCACACTAGGAGGCCCGGAAGCCCCCCCAGTATTGTGCCCCCTCTCAATCTGCAAAGCCGCAGCCACAGCCGGCGCCACCGCTGCTGCTAACCTCCCTGACAGCGCCGCCGGAGTGGCCGCAAGCACGTCCACGCCCCCCCCACTCCCGCTGGGCCCAGCGGGAAGGGGTACCAAAGCTGATACCACTGATGCACATAGGGCCGCTAGCACCCCCAACTCCACTCCCACTACTTCGGACATTTTGCCCCGTAGCCGCAGATACCCTATCATCAGCCACAGTACCACCCCGTGACACCCTCACCACGTCCGCATAGGAACGTAGCCGGCGGGGGGCAACCACAATTACCTTGTCAACCCCCACAAAGGCCGCTGAAGGAGACCCCCTTAAGCTACCCACGGAGCCAGAATCGGAGGAAACAGCCTCCGTGTCCTCCATTTCAGGCCCCCGATTGGAAGCAGCTCCAAAATGGCGTCTGCGACCTGCTGCCCTTTCGACGCGCTCGACCGCGGCTGAGTGCACACACGATCACGGCGGAAACCACAGGCCCGCCTCCTACCATATCTACCAAATAACGAGCGGGAATGGCGGGGGCCCTAGGGAGGCGATCCATACCATAGGAGGAAGATAGTGATAAAGGAAAGTATAGGAAAGACAGCAGGAATATAGGGAGAAAAAGAGTGGAAATAGGAAGGAGATAATGCAGAATTATTAAACAATACAGTATACAATCACTTAATACAGTATACAATCAGTATAGTATACAATCAGTACAGTATACAATCAGTACAGTATATAATCAGTACAGTATACAATCACTTAATACAATATATAATCAGTACAGTATACAATCCCTTAATACAGTATACAATCAGTACAGTATACAATCACTTAATACAGTATACAATCAGTACAGTATACAATCACTTAATACAGTATACAATCAGTACAGTATACAATCAATTAATACAGTATACAATCAGTATAGTATACAATCACTTAATACAGTATACAATCAGTATAGTATACAATCAGTACAGTATACAATCAGTACAGTATATAATCAGTACAGTATACAATCACTTAATACAATATATAATCAGTACAGTATACAATCCCTTAATACAGTATACAATCAGTACAGTATACAATCACTTAATACAGTATACAATCAGTACAGTATACAATCACTTAATACAGTATACAATCAGTACAGTATACAATCAATTAATACAGTATACAATCAGTATAGTATACAATCACTTAATACAGTATACAATCAGTATAGTATACAATCAGTACAGTATACAATCAGTACAGTATATAATCAGTACAGTATACAATCACTTAATACAATATATAATCAGTACAGTATACAATCCCTTAATACAGTATACAATCAGTACAGTATACAATCACTTAATACAGTATACAATCAGTACAGTATACAATCACTTAATACAGTATACAATCAGTACAGTATACAATCACTTAATACAGTATACAATCAGTATAGTATACAATCAGTACAGTATACAATCAGTACAGTATATAATCAGTACAGTATACAATCACTTAATACAATATATAATCAGTACAGTATACAATCCCTTAATACAGTATACAATCAGTACAGTATACAATCACTTAATACAGTATACAATCAGTACAGTATACAATCCCTTAATACAATATATAATCAGTACAGTATACAATCCCTTAATACAGTATACAATCAGTACAGTATACAATCACTTAATACAGTATACAATCAGTATAGTATACAATCAGTACAGTATATAATCAGTACAGTATACAATCACTTAATACAATATATAATCAGTATAGTATACAATCAGTACAGTATACAATCAGTACAGTATATAATCAGTACAGTATACAATCCCTTAATACAGTATACAATCAGTACAGTATACAATCACTTAATACAGTATACAATCAGTACAGTATACAATCACTTAATACAGTATACAATCAGTACAGTATACAATCACTTAATACAGTATACAATCAGTATAGTATACAATCAGTACAGTATACAATCAGTACAGTATATAATCAGTACAGTATACAATCCCTTAATACAGTATACAATCAGTACAGTATACAATCACTTAATACAGTATACAATCAGTACAGTATACAATCACTTAATACAGTATACAATCAGTACAGTATACAATCACTTAATACAGTATACAATCAGTACAGTATACAATCCCTTAATACTATATAATCAGTACAGTATACAATCCCTTAATACAGTATACAATCAGTACAGTATACAATCACTTAATACAGTATACAATCAGTACAGTATACAATCCCTTAATACAATATATAATCAGTACAGTATACAATCCCTTAATACAGTATACAATCAGTACAGTATACAATCACTTAATACACTATATAATCAGTACAGTATACAATCAGTACAGTATACAATCACTTAATACAGTATACAATCAGTACAGTATACAATCACTTAATACAGTATACAATCAGTACAGTATACAATCCCTTAATACAGTATACAATCAGTACAGTATACAATCACTTAATACAGTATACAATCAGTACAGTATACAATCCCTTAATACAATATATAATCAGTACAGTATACAATCCCTTAATACAGTATACAATCAGTACAGTATACAATCACTTAATACAGTATACAATCAGTACAGTATACAATCACTTAATACAGTATACAATCAGTACAGTATACAATCAGTACAGTATACAATCACTTAATACAGTATACAATCAGTACAGTATACAATCACTTAATACAGTATACAATCAGTACAGTATACAATCACTTAATGCAGTATACAATCAGTATAGTATACAATCACTTAATACAATATACAATCAGTATAGTATACAATCACTTAATACAATATACAATCAGTATAGTATACAATCACTTAATACAATATACAATCAGTACAGTATACAATCACTTAATACAATATACAATCAGTATAGTATACAATCACTTAATACAATATACAATCAGTATAGTATACAATCACTTAATACAATATACAATCAGTACAGTATACAATCACTTAATACAATATACAATCAGTATAGTATACAATCACTTAATACAGTATACAATCACTTAATACAGTATACAATCAGTACAGTATACAATCACTTAATACAATATACAATCAGTACAGTATACAATCAGTACAGTATACAATCACTTAATACAGTATACAATCAGTATAGTATACAATCACTTAATACAGAATACAATCAGTACAGTATACAATCACTTAATACAATATACAATCAGTATAGTATACAATCACTTAATACAATATACAATCAGTATAGTATACAATCACTTAATACAATATACAATCAGTATAGTATACAATCACTTAATACAATATACAATCAGTACAGTATACAATCACTTAATACAATATACAATCAGTATAGTATACAATCACTTAATACAGTATACAATCACTTAATACAATATACAATCAGTATAGTATACAATCTCTTAATACAGTATACAATCACTTAATACAATATACAATCAGTATAGTATACAATCACTTAATACAATTTACAATCAGTATAGTATACAATCACTTAATACAGTATACAATCACTTAATACAGTATACAATCAGTACAGTATACAATCACTTAATACAGTATACAATCAGTATAGTATACAATCACTTAATACAATATACAATCAGTACAGTGTACAATCAGTACAGTATACAATCACTTAATACAATATACAATCAGTACAGTATACAATCACTTAATACAGTATACAATCAGTATAGTATACAATCACTTAATACAGTATACAATCAGTACAGTATACATCACTTAATACAATATACAATCAGTACAGTATACAATCAGTACAGTATACAATCACTTAATACAGTATACAATCAGTACAGTATACAATCACTTAATACAGTATACAATCAGTATAGTATACAATCACTTAATACAGTATACAATCAGTACAGTATACAATCACTTAATACAATATATAAACAGTACAGTATACAATCACTTAATACAGTATACAATCAGTATAGTATACAATCACTTAATACAATATACAATCAGTACAGTATACAATCACTTAATACAGTATACAATCAGTATAGTATACAATCACTTAATACAGTATACAATCAGTACAGTATACAATCACTTAATACAATATATAAACAGTACAGTATACAATCACTTAATACAGTATACAATCAGTACAGTATACAATCACTTAGTACAGTATACAATCAGTATAGTATACAATCACTTAGTACAGTATACAATCAGTACAGTATACAATCAGTACAGTATACAATCACTTAATACAGTATACAATCAGTATAGTATACAATCACTTAGTACAGTATACAATCAGTACAGTATACAATCAGTACAGTATATAATCACTTAACACAATATATAAACAGAACAGTATACAATCACTTAATACAGTATACAATCAGTACAGTATACAATCACTTAATACAGTATACAATCAGTACAGTATACAATCACTTAATACAATATATAAACAGTACAGTATACAATCACTTAATACAATATATAATCAGTACAGTATACAATCACTTAATACAGTATACAATCAGTACAGTATACAATCACTTAATACAGTATACAATCACTTAGTACAGTATACAATCAGTACAGTATACAATCACTTAATACAGTATACAATCAGTACAGTATACAATCACTTAATACAATATATAAACAGTACAGTATACAATCACTTAATACAATATATAATCAGTACAGTATACAATCACTTAATCCAGTATACAATCACTTAATGCAGTATACAATCACTTAATACAGTATACAATCAGTACAGTATACAATCACTTAATACAGTATACAATCAGTACAGTATACAATCACTTAATACAATATATAATCAGTACAGTATACAATCACTTAATACAGTATACAATCACTTAATACAGTATACAATCAGTACAGTATACAATCACTTAATACAGTATACAATCAGTACAGTATACAATCACTTAATACAGTATACAATCAGTACAGTATACAATCACTTAATACAGTATACAATCAGTACAGTATACAATCACTTAATACAGTATACAATCAGTACAGTATACAATCACTTAATACAGTATACAATCAGTACAGTATACAATCACTTAGTACAGTATACAATCACTTAATACAGTATACAATCAGTACAGTATACAATCACTTAATACAGTATACAATCAGTATAGTATACAATCACTTAATACAGTATACAATCAGTATAGTATACAATCACTTAGTACAGTATACAATCAGTACAGTATACAATCAGTACAGTATACAATCACTTAATACCGTATACAATCAGTATAGTATACAGTCACTTAGTACAGTATACAATCACTTAATACAGTATACAATCAGTATAGTATACAATCACTTAGTACAGTATACAATCAGTACAGTATACAATCAGTACAGTATACAATCACTTAATACAGTATACAATCAGTATAGTATACAATCACTTAGAACAGTATACAATCAGTACAGTATACAATCAGTACAGTATATAATCACTTAACACAATATATAAACAGAACAGTATACAATCACTTAATACAGTATACAATCAGTACAGTATACAATCACTTAATACAATATATAAACAGAACAGTATACAATCACTTAATACAGTATACAATCAGTACAGTATACAATCACTTAATACAATATATAAACAGTACAGTATACAATCACTTAATACAATATATAAACAGAACAGTATACAATCACTTAATACAGTATACAATCAGTACAGTATACAATCACTTAATACAATATATAATCAGTACAGTATACAATCACTTAATACAGTATACAATCACTTAGTACAGTATACAATCACTTAATACAGTATACAATCACTTAGTACAGTATACAATCACTTAATACAGTATACAATCAGTACAGTATACAATCACTTAATACAGTATACAATCACTTAATACAGTATACAATCAGTACAGTATACAATCACTTAATACAGTATACAATCACTTAGTACAGTATACAATCACTTAATACAGTATACAATCAGTACAGTATACAATCACTTAATACAATATATAAACAGTACAGTATACAATCACTTAATACAATATATAAGCAGTACAGTATACAATCACTTAATACAGTATACAATCAGTACAGTATACAATCACTTAATACAGTATACAATCACTTAGTACAGTATACAATCAGTACAGTATACAATCACTTAATACAATATATAAACAGTACAGTATACAATCACTTAATACAATATATAATCAGTACAGTATACAATCACTTAATCCAGTATACAATCACTTAATGCAGTATACAATCACTTAATACAGTATACAATCAGTACAGTATACAATCACTTAATACAGTATACAATCAGTACAGTATACAATCACTTAATACAATATATAATCAGTACAGTATACAATCACTTAATACAGTATACAATCACTTAATACAGTATACAATCAGTACAGTATACAATCACTTAATACAGTATACAATCAGTACAGTATACAATCACTTAATACAGTATACAATCAGTACAGTATACAATCACTTAATACAGTATACAATCAGTACAGTATACAATCACTTAATACAGTATACAATCAGTACAGTATACAATCACTTAATACAGTATACAATCAGTACAGTATACAATCACTTAGTACAGTATACAATCACTTAATACAGTATACAATCAGTACAGTATACAATCACTTAATACAGTATACAATCAGTATAGTATACAATCACTTAATACAGTATACAATCAGTATAGTATACAATCACTTAGTACAGTATACAATCAGTACAGTATACAATCAGTACAGTATACAATCACTTAATACCGTATACAATCAGTATAGTATACAGTCACTTAGTACAGTATACAATCACTTAATACAGTATACAATCAGTATAGTATACAATCACTTAATACAGTATACAATCAGTACAGTATACAATCACTTAATACAGTATACAATCAGTACAGTATACAATCACTTAATACAATATATAAACAGTACAGTATACAATCACTTAATACAATATATAATCAGTACAGTATACAATCACTTAATACAGTATACAATCAGTACAGTATACAATCACTTAATACAGTATACAATCACTTAGTACAGTATACAATCAGTACAGAATACAATCACTTAATACAGTATACAATCAGTACAGTATACAATCACTTAATACAATATATAAACAGTACAGTATACAATCACTTAATACAATATATAATCAGTACAGTATACAATCACTTAATCCAGTATACAATCACTTAATGCAGTATACAATCACTTAATACAGTATACAATCAGTACAGTATACAATCACTTAATACAGTATACAATCAGTACAGTATACAATCACTTAATACAATATATAATCAGTACAGTATACAATCACTTAATACAGTATACAATCACTTAATACAGTATACAATCAGTACAGTATACAATCACTTAATACAGTATACAATCAGTACAGTATACAATCACTTAATACAGTATACAATCAGTACAGTATACAATCACTTAATACAGTATACAATCAGTACAGTATACAATCACTTAATACAGTATACAATCAGTACAGTATACAATCACTTAGTACAGTATACAATCACTTAATACAGTATACAATCAGTACAGTATACAATCACTTAATACAGTATACAATCAGTATAGTATACAATCACTTAATACAGTATACAATCAGTATAGTATACAATCACTTAGTACAGTATACAATCAGTACAGTATACAATCAGTACAGTATACAATCACTTAATACCGTATACAATCAGTATAGTATACAGTCACTTAGTACAGTATACAATCACTTAATACAGTATACAATCAGTATAGTATACAATCACTTAGTACAGTATACAATCAGTACAGTATACAATCAGTACAGTATACAATCACTTAATACAGTATACAATCAGTATAGTATACAATCACTTAGAACAGTATACAATCAGTACAGTATACAATCAGTACAGTATATAATCACTTAACACAATATATAAACAGAACAGTATACAATCACTTAATACAGTATACAATCAGTACAGTATACAATCACTTAATACAATATATAAACAGAACAGTATACAATCACTTAATACAGTATACAATCAGTACAGTATACAATCACTTAATACAATATATAAACAGTACAGTATACAATCACTTAATACAATATATAAACAGAACAGTATACAATCACTTAATACAGTATACAATCAGTACAGTATACAATCACTTAATACAATATATAATCAGTACAGTATACAATCACTTAATACAGTATACAATCAGTACAGTATACAATCACTTAATACAGTATACAATCACTTAGTACAGTATACAATCACTTAATACAGTATACAATCACTTAGTACAGTATACAATCACTTAATACAGTATACAATCAGTACAGTATACAATCACTTAATACAGTATACAATCACTTAATACAGTATACAATCAGTACAGTATACAATCACTTAATACAGTATACAATCACTTAGTACAGTATACAATCACTTAATACAGTATACAATCAGTACAGTATACAATCACTTAATACAATATATAAACAGTACAGTATGCAATCACTTAATACAATATATAATCAGTACAGTATACAATCACTTAATACAGTATACAATCAGTACAGTATACAATCACTTAATACAGTATACAATCACTTAGTTCAGTATACAATCAGTACAGTATACAATCACTTAATACAGTATACAATCAGTACAGTATACAATCACTTAATACAATATATAAACAGTACAGTATACAATCACTTAATACAATATATAATCAGTACAGTATACAATCACTTAATCCAGTATACAATCACTTAATGCAGTATACAATCACTTAATACAGTATACAATCAGTACAGTATACAATCACTTAATACAGTATACAATCAGTACAGTATACAATCACTTAATACAATATATAATCAGTACAGTATACAATCACTTAATACAGTATACAATCACTTAATACAGTATACAATCAGTACAGTATACAATCACTTAATACAGTATACAATCAGTACAGTATACAATCACTTAATACAGTATACAATCAGTACAGTATACAATCACTTAATACAGTATACAATCAGTACAGTATACAATCACTTAATACAGTATACAATCAGTACAGTATACAATCACTTAATACAGTATACAATCAGTACAGTATACAATCACTTAGTACAGTATACAATCACTTAATACAGTATACAATCAGTACAGTATACAATCACTTAATACAGTATACAATCAGTATAGTATACAATCACTTAATACAGTATACAATCAGTATAGTATACAATCACTTAGTACAGTATACAATCAGTACAGTATACAATCAGTACAGTATACAATCACTTAATACCGTATACAATCAGTATAGTATACAGTCACTTAGTACAGTATACAATCACTTAATACAGTATACAATCAGTATAGTATACAATCACTTAATACAGTATACAATCAGTACAGTATACAATCACTTAATACAGTATACAATCAGTACAGTATACAATCACTTAATACAATATATAAACAGTACAGTATACAATCACTTAATACAATATATAATCAGTACAGTATACAATCACTTAATACAGTATACAATCAGTACAGTATACAATCACTTAATACAGTATACAATCACTTAGTACAGTATACAATCAGTACAGAATACAATCACTTAATACAGTATACAATCAGTACAGTATACAATCACTTAATACAATATATAAACAGTACAGTATACAATCACTTAATACAATATATAATCAGTACAGTATACAATCACTTAATCCAGTATACAATCACTTAATGCAGTATACAATCACTTAATACAGTATACAATCAGTACAGTATACAATCACTTAATACAGTATACAATCAGTACAGTATACAATCACTTAATACAATATATAATCAGTACAGTATACAATCACTTAATACAGTATACAATCAATTAATACAGTATACAATCAGTACAGTATACAATCACTTAATACAGTATACAATCAGTACAGTATACAATCACTTAATACAGTATACAATCAGTACAGTATACAATCACTTAATACAGTATACAATCAGTACAGTATACAATCACTTAATACAGTATACAATCAGTACAGTATACAATCACTTAATACAGTATACAATCAGTACAGTATACAATCACTTAGTACAGTATACAATCACTTAATACAGTATACAATCAGTACAGTATACAATCACTTAATACAGTATACAATCAGTATAGTATACAATCACTTAATACAGTATACAATCAGTATAGTATACAATCACTTAGTACAGTATACAATCAGTACAGTATACAATCAGTACAGTATACAATCACTTAATACCGTATACAATCAGTATAGTATACAGTCACTTAGTACAGTATACAATCACTTAATACAGTATACAATCAGTATAGTATACAATCACTTAGTACAGTATACAATCAGTACAGTATACAATCAGTACAGTATACAATCACTTAATACAGTATACAATCAGTATAGTATACAATCACTTAGAACAGTATACAATCAGTACAGTATACAATCAGTACAGTATATAATCACTTAACACAATATATAAACAGAACAGTATACAATCACTTAATACAATATATAATCAGTACAGTATACAATCACTTAATCCAGTATACAATCACTTAATGCAGTATACAATCACTTAATACAGTATACAATCAGTACAGTATACAATCACTTAATACAATATATAAACAGTACAGTATACAATCACTTAATACAATATATAATCAGTACAGTATACAATCACTTAATCCAGTATACAATCACTTAATGCAGTATACAATCACTTAATACAGTATACAATCAGTACAGTATACAATCACTTAATACAGTATACAATCAGTACAGTATACAATCACTTAATACAATATATAATCAGTACAGTATACAATCACTTAATACAGTATACAATCAATTAATACAGTATACAATCAGTACAGTATACAATCACTTAATACAGTATACAATCAGTACAGTATACAATCACTTAATACAGTATACAATCAGTACAGTATACAATCACTTAATACAGTATACAATCAGTACAGTATACAATCACTTAATACAGTATACAATCAGTACAGTATACAATCACTTAATACAGTATACAATCAGTACAGTATACAATCACTTAGTACAGTATACAATCACTTAATACAGTATACAATCAGTACAGTATACAATCACTTAATACAGTATACAATCAGTATAGTATACAATCACTTAATACAGTATACAATCAGTATAGTATACAATCACTTAGTACAGTATACAATCAGTACAGTATACAATCAGTACAGTATACAATCACTTAATACCGTATACAATCAGTATAGTATACAGTCACTTAGTACAGTATACAATCACTTAATACAGTATACAATCAGTATAGTATACAATCACTTAGTACAGTATACAATCAGTACAGTATACAATCAGTACAGTATACAATCACTTAATACAGTATACAATCAGTATAGTATACAATCACTTAGAACAGTATACAATCAGTACAGTATACAATCAGTACAGTATATAATCACTTAACACAATATATAAACAGAACAGTATACAATCACTTAATACAGTATACAATCAGTACAGTATACAATCACTTAATACAATATATAAACAGAACAGTATACAATCACTTAATACAGTATACAATCAGTACAGTATACAATCACTTAATACAATATATAATCAGTACAGTATACAATCACTTAATACAGTATACAATCAGTACAGTATACAATCACTTAATTCAGTATACAATCACTTAGTACAGTATACAATCACTTAATACAGTATACAATCACTTAGTACAGTATACAATCACTTAATACAGTATACAATCAGTACAGTATACAATCACTTAATACAGTATACAATCACTTAATACAGTATACAATCAGTACAGTATACAATCACTTAATACAGTATACAATCACTTAGTACAGTATACAATCACTTAATACAGTATACAATCAGTATAGTATACAATCACTTAATACAGTATACAATCAGTACAGTATACAATCACTTAATACAGTATACAATCAGTACAGTATACAATCACTTAACACAGTATACAATCAGTACAGTATACAATCACTTAATACAATATATAAACAGTACAGTATATAATCACTTAACACAATATATAAACAGAACAGTATACAATCACTTAATACAGTATACAATCAGTACAGTATACAATCACTTAATACAATATATAATCAGTGCAGTATACAATCACTTAATACAGTATACAATCAGTACAGTATACAATCACTTAATACAGTATACAATCACTTAGTACAGTATACAATCAGTACAGTATACAATCAGTACAGTATACAATCACTTAATACAGTATACAATCACTTAGTACAGTATACAATCACTTAATACAGTATACAATCAGTACAGTATACAATCACTTAATACAGTATACAATCAGTACAGTATACAATCACTTAATACAGTATACAATCAGTACAGTATACAATCACTTAATACAATATATAAACAGTACAGTATACAATCACTTAATACAATATATAATCAGTACAGTATACAATCACTTAATGCAGTATACAATCAGTACAGTATACAATCACTTAATACAGTATACAATCAGTACAGTATACAATCACTTAGTACAGTATACAATCACTTAATACAGTATACAATCAGTACAGTATACAATCACTTAGTACAGTATACAATCACTTAGTACAGTATACAATCAGTACAGTATACAATCACTTAGTACAGTATACAATCAGTACAGTATACAATCAGTACAGTATACAATCACTTAATACAGTATACAATCAGTACAGTATACAATCACTTAATACAATATACAATCAGTACAGTATACAATCACTTAATATAGTATACAATCAGTACAGTATACAATCACTTAATACAATATACAATCAGTACAGTATACAATCACTTAGTACAGTATACAATCAGTACAGTATACAATCACTTAATACAGTATACAATCAGTACAGTATACAATCACTTAATACAGTATACAATCAGTACAGTATACAATCACTTAATACAATATATAAACAGTACAGTATACAATCACTTAATACAGTATACAATCAGTACAGTATACAATCAGTACAGTATACAATCACTTAGTACAGTATACAATCAGTACAGTATACAATCAGTACAGTATACAATCACTTAATACAATATATAAACAGTACAGTATACAATCACTTAATACAATATATAAACAGTACAGTATACAATCACTTAATACAGTATACAATCAGTACAGTATACAATCAGTACAGTATACAATCACTTAGTACAGTATACAATCAGTACAGTATACAATCACTTAGTACAGTACACAATCAGTACAGTATACAATCACTTAGTACAGTACACAATCAGTACAGTATACAATCACTTAGTACAGTATACAATCAGTACAGTATACAATCACTTAATACAGTATACAATCAGTACGGTATATAATCACTTAATACAGTATACAATCAGTACAGTATACAATCACTTAATACAGTATACAATCAGTATAGTATACAATCACTTAATACAGTATACAATCACTTAATACAATATACAATCAGTACAGTATACAATCACTTAATACAGTATACAATCAGTACAGTATACAATCACTTAATACAGTATACAATCAGTACAGTATACAATCAGTACAGTATACAATCACTCTATACAGTATACAATCACTTAATACAGTATACAATCAGTACAGTATACAATCACTTAATACAATATACAATCAGTACAGTATGCAATCAGTACAGTATACAATCACTTAATACAGTATACAATCAGTACAGTATACAATCACTACAGTATACAATCAGTACAGTATACAATCACTTAATACAGTATACAATCAGTGCAGTATGCAATCAGTACAGTATACAATCACTTAATACAGTATACAATCAGTACAGTATACAATCAGTACAGTATACAATCACTTAATACAGTATACAATCAGTATAGTATACAATCACTTAATACAGTATACAATCAGTACAGTATACAGTCAGTACAGTATACAATCACTTAATACAGTATACAATCAGTACAGTATACAGTCAGTACAGTATACAATCACTTAATACAGTATACAATCAGTACAGTATACAGTCAGTACAGTATACAATCACTTAATACAGTATACAATCAGTACAGTATACAATCACTTAATACAGTATACAATCACTTAATACAGTATACAATCAGTACAATATACAATCAGTACAGTATACAATCAGTACAGTATACAATCACTTAATACAGTATACAATCAGTACAGTATACAATCACTTAATACAGTATACAATCACTTAATACAGTATACAATCAGTACAGTATACAATCACTTAATACAGTATACAATCACTTAATACAGTACTTCTCTGTCTAAGATCTGGAAATAGAAAGAGGGCAAGCCAACGTTGCTTACCCTTAAAACCACATTGACACACCCCTCCTTCCAAACATGCTCATGCTATTGGTTACTATAACTGACCCCTACACCCCCCCCAAACACATCTATCTCCAGCGCTGCTGTATTGAATTGAGTAACAAAACTGAATGGCCTGTCAGACAACGAATGATTGACAGCTTTATTATGTTTTTTGAAAAGTAAAGCAGGTCTAGGTGTCTTAAGAACTTCATTAAGAGCCTTGTCTAGAATAGAAGTGGGGTATCCCTTATGGATAAAAGTCTGATAGAAATCTTGGCTCTGTTTCTCAAAGGACAGTTCGGTAGAACAATTTCTTTTAAGTCGGAGGAACTGTCCTTTGGGGATATTGTTTTTCCATGGTCTGTAATGGCTGCTATGATAGAGTAGATCATTTTGGCAGTCTACATCTTTAATGTACGTAGCTGATTGTGCCTTCCCTTCTGATATAATAACCTGAATGTCAAGAAAATTAATAGTGGTGGAATCAAAATTGTGAGTGAAAGTTAAACCAAAAGTGTTATTATTAATGTGATTAATAAAGTGTTCTAACTCTAGGATCCCACCATCCCAAATAATAAAAATATCGTCGATGTAGCGGCTATAGAGCACCAGGTTCGCTCCGAATTCACCTGACCAAACATGGCGCTCCTCGAAGAGGCCAATGTATAGGTTGGCGTAACTCAGAGCAAACCTGGTGCCCATAGCCGTGCCCCTAGTTTGGAGAAAGAAGAGTGTGTATTAAAAGAAAGCACACTTCTGCTGCAGCTCCCCCTACAGTCCCCAGCAGCACCAGCAGGCAGTGGCACACTTGCCTGCTCTTCTTCACAGTAATAAAGTCATCCGGGACCTGCTGCAATGGTGGCGGGGGGGCGGTGCGGGTACGATGTCCTGGCCGGTGGTGCCCCCCACTGTTGGGCCTGCCACGGCACACAGGGCACGTGCCCCGCTCACTCTGCCCTAGTTATGCCACTGCATATCAAATGACCTCCGTTTTCTTTCCTTTACAGCAGTGATGTCACTGGGGGGGTGCGCACCTACTCACCTGCTGTCACCCCCAGTCCTGGGCTACTTGTGCTTACCAAAGACGCGCTTGTGAAAGGGGTGTGACCATGCACCTGTGAGGCCATACCCCCTGTTGTATGCCAGTTTGGAATGGGGGGGATGATGACTGCATGTTACACCCTTGCTTTCGGCAGCCTGGGAACTGCTGGGCAACCCCCAGCCTCTTCCTGCTCTCATTGCTGCTAGGTGACACCATCCGAGGGGGTGACACTAAAGAGCAGCTTTTTGGTGTTATTCACTGCAGCCCACTCATCCCCCCCCCAGTGAGGCCCCTGCCTTACATTAGTACTGACCCAGTGCAGGTTACAATGTAATGTCGCTCAGTTACAATAATGCACACAAGGGCCCATCTCATCCTGAGTTGTGTGACTGATGATCACACTGTTACTCTGGCTGTTCTGTTTATGTTTGTGTATATTATACAGCATGTGCGGTACAGTATAATATACGCACTATAACAGGCACATTGTATGCACAGGAAGGCGAAGCGCAAAGTGATTCCCAATTCTCATTCTTATCTGTAAGTCTGAGAGAGCAAAACAATTGTCACATTCAGCCCAAATAGATGGGAAACGTTTTTGCACATTTTTCCCACTATAATCGTCTTTTATGTCATAGATGGAAGATTATTATATTATTATATGTTCATCCTTTGTGTGTGACCAGGGACGATCTGGGTAAGATGCCGTACACCACCATGTGTATTAAGGAGAGTATGCGGCTCTATCCCCCGGTACCAGGAGTGGCTCGTGAGCTCAGCCAGCCAATCACATTCTGCGATGGGAGGAGCCTGCCCAAAGGTCAGTCGGAATGTGTCAGTTAAATAAAGTACTGAGATGTGAATTATGTTACACTATATAATGTCTTCTGTGGGTGTGGTCCTGGGATCAGTATATAACTATACTTATTACACTCAGCACCAGATATTAGTGTTACCTACAAACAGGAGCTGAGGAAAGAACTTGCAGGTGGATCCACTGACAAATATGAGGCACTTAGAGGCTGATGTAACTATGGTTGCAGAGCGCATTTTACATGATTTCATCCTGCGCATGCTCAGAAAGTGAATACATGCATATCCACATATGAACACACGTGTATTTTGCATGTATCAGACCTTAAGATCATCAATAGAGAATGGGGGAGGGCAGAAGCATGTCCACCTAGGTGATGTATAGTAATGCTGGGGAGTTTTTACTCATTTGGTAAATAACTCATCTGCATCAGCCCCTAAATGTCCAATGGGCAGATTCAATTCGCCAAGGGTTTTACCCCATGGCTAATTGCCGCGCTGGACCAATTCAATTAGCCGGGATTCCTCGCGCGGGAGTCTCCGAGACCCTGCGCGCGAGTCCCCGCTGTCGGACTTTTACCTCGCACCTCATGTAGGTGCGAGGTAAAATCTGTGTCAAAACGACCAAATCGAGTCCCGATTTTACGGCGCGGGAAAAAGGCTATTTCATTGAATAGCTTTTCCCCGCACCGCGGGAATTTAGGCCGGTAATTAGTCGCGGGGTAATTAGGCGGTAGAGGCTACATGCTCATTGGCTCAGCTCACAGCAAAGTACAAACAGGTTGCAGTCTCTTTGGTTCAGCTTCCATCTGTCTACATTCTTATTGGTTCAGCTCACAACAGGCTGCATTCTTATTGGTTCAGCTCACAACAGGCTGCATTTTCATTGGCTCAGCACACAACAGGCTACATTCTCATTGGCTCAGCACACAACAGGCTACATTCTCATTGGCTCAGCACACAACAGGCTACATTCTCATTGGCTCAGCACACAACAGGCTACATTCTCATTGGCTCAGCACACAACAGGCTACATTCTCATTGGCTCAGCACACAACAGGCTACATTCTCATTGGCTCAGCACACAACAGGCTACATTCTCATTGGCTCAGCACACAACAGGCTACATTGGGCAGCAGCCCACTAAATGTCTCCACTGTTAGGAAGTAACATGTTCTCTAAATGTGCCGGCCTTGAAATACTAATCTCTCCTTACATATTTTTGGAAGCACCATGTTATAGAGATGTACAAACCCATGTAATCCCAACACATTGCCATACACACACCCATGTAATCCCAACACATTGTCATACACACACCCATGTAATCCCAACACATTGTCATACACACACCCATGTAATCCCAACACATTGCCATACACACACCCATGTAATCACAACACATTGCCATACACACACCCATGTAATCCCAACACATTGTCATACACACACCCATGTAATCCCAACACATTGCCATACACACACCCATGTAATCCCAACACATTGTCATACACACACCCATGTAATCCCAACACATTGTCATACACACACCCATGTAATCCCAACACATTGCCATACACACACCCATGTAATCCCAACACATTGCCATACACACACCCATGTAATCCCAACACATTGTCATACACACACCCATGTAATCCCAACACATTGTCATACACACACCCATGTAATCCCAACACATTGCCATACACACACCCATGTAATCCCAACACATTGTCATACACACACCCATGTAATCCCAACACATTGTCATACACACACCCATGTAATCCCAATACATTGCCATACACACACCCATGTAATCCCAACACATTGTCATACACACACCAATGTAACCTCAGCACATTGCCATACACACATGCAGTGTCGGCACACATACATAGACACACATGCAGTCTCGGCACACATACATAGACACACATGCAGTCTCGGCACAAATACGTAGACACACATGCAGTCTCGGCACAAATACGTAGACACACATGCAGTCTCGGCACACATACATAGACACACATGCAGTCTCGGCACAAATACGTAGACACACATGCAGTCTCGGCACAAATACGTAGACACACATGCAGTCTCGGCACACATACGTAGACACACATGCAGTCTCAGCACACAGACGTAGACACACATGCAGTCTCGGCACACATACGTAGACACACATGCAGTCTCGGCACACATACGTAGACACAGATGCAGTCTCGGCACACATACATAGACGCACACGCAGTCTCGGCACACATACATAGACGCACACGCAGTCACGGCACACATACATAGACTCACATGCAGTCTCGACACACATACGTAGACACACATGCAGTCTCGGCACACATACGTAGACACACATGCAGTCTCGGCACACATACTTAGACACACATGCAGTCTCGGCACACATACATAGACACACATGCAGTCTCGGCACACATACGTAGACACACATGCAGTCTCGGCACAAATACGTAGACACACATGCAGTCTCGGCACACATACGTAGACACACATGCAGTCTCGGCACACATACGTAGACACACATGCAGTCTCGGCACACATACGTAGACACAGATGCAGTCTCGGCACACATACGTAGACGCACACGCAGTCTCGGCACACATACATAGACGCACACGCAGTCTCGGCACACATACATAGACGCACACGCAGTCTCGGCACACATACATAGACGCACACGCAGTCTCGACGCACATACATAGACGCACACGCAGTCTCGGCGCACAAACATAGACGCACACGCAGTCTCGGCGCACATACATAGACGCACACGCAGTCTCGGCGCACATACATAGACGCACACGCAGTCTCGGCACACATTCATAGACGGACACGCAGTCTCTGCACACATACATAGACGCACACGCAGTCTCGGCACACATACATAGACGCACACGCAGTCTCGGCACACATACATAGACGCACATGCAGTCTCGGCACACATACATAGACGCACATGCAGTCTCTGCACACATACATAGACGCACATGCAGTCTCTGCACACATACATAGATGCACATGCACGGCACACATACATAGATGCACATGCAGTCTCTGCACACATACATAGACGCACATGCAGTCTCGGCACACATACATAGACACACATGCAGTCTCGGCACACATACATAGACGCACACGCAGTCTCGGCTCACATACATAGACACACATCCAGTCTCGGGACACATACATAGACGCACACGCAGTCTCGGCATACATACATAGACGCACATCCAGTCTCGGCACACATACATAGATGCACATCCAGTCTCGGGACACATACATAGACACACATGCAGTCTCGGCAGTTACACACACATGACAGTAGAGAAGTAAGTTAGCAATGGGCCAGCAGCTACATGAGGTGGAGATCACACTTACTAGTGTATTACTGTAGTCTGGCGGCTGGTGGCAGCTCTCTGAGTGCAGGGGATGGAGGAGGCCAGATAGGAGGAGGCTGCTGTATAGACTGAGGGAGAGGAGGGCACCAGCCTATGCTGCCTGATTTTGTGTATGCCGCTGGTCCCTGCCCTCGCCAGCGACAACACCCGGCAACCTTTATATCAGCCATCCAACCGACATTCCGCAGGGGCTGCTGGGAGACATAGTCCCTGACTACTATTTACAGTCAGACGTAACCTGCTACCTGCAGTAACAGCTGCAGCCGGCTATAGTAAATCATGGCGGCGGTGACCTAGGCTAGGCCCCGCCCTCCAGTAATAGTGGGAGTGGCTAGAATCAGCAGGGGCCAGGCCAAGGCTGCCTGGTACTGTACTCTCACATTATCCATCTATGTACTATATCTCTATATCATACCTATTATCTATCTATGTACTGTATCTATCTATATCATACCTATTATCTATCTACTGTATCTATCTATATCATACATATTATCTACTGTATCTATCTATATCATACATATTATCTATCTACTGTATCTATCTATATCATACCTATTATCTATCTACTGTATCTATATCATACCTATTATCCATCTACTGTATCTATCTATATCATACCTATTATCTATGTACTGTATCTATATCATACCTATTATCTATCTACTGTATCTATCTATATCATACCTATTATCTATCTACTGTATCTATATCATACCTATTATCCATCTAAGTACTGTATCTATCTATATCATACCTATTATCTATCTATATCATACCTATTATCTATGTACTGTCTCTATATCATACCTATTATCTATCTACTGTATCTATCTGTATCATACATATTATCTATGTACTGTATCTATATCATACCTATTATCTATCTACTGTATCTATCTATATCATACCTATTATCTATCTACTGTATCTATCTATATCATACCTATTATCTATGTACTGTATCTATATCATACCTATTATCTATCTACTGTATCTATCTATATCATACCTATTATCTATGTACTGTATCTATATCATACCTATTATCTATCTACTGTATCTATCTATATCATACCTATTTATCTACTGTATCTATCTATATCATACCTATTATCTATGTACTGTATCTATATCACACTTATCTATCTACTGTATCTATCTATATCATACCTATTATCTATCTACTGTATCTATATCATACCTATTATCTATCTACTGTATCTATCTATATCATACCTATTATCTATCTACTGTATCTATATCATACCTATTATCTATCTACTGTATCTATCTATATCATACCTATTATCTATCTACTGTATCTATATCATACCTATTATCTATCTACGGTATCTATCTATATCATACCTATAATCTATCTACTGTATCTATCTATATCATACCTATTATCTATCTACTGTATCTATATCATACCTATTATCTATCTACGGTATCTATCTATATCATACCTATTATCTATCTACTGTATCTATATCATACCTATTATCTATCTACGGTATCTATCTATATCATACCTATTATCTATCTACTGTATCTATCTATATCATACCTATCATCTATCTACTGTATCTATATCATACCTATTATCTATCTACGGTATCTATCTATATCATACCTATTATCTATCTACTGTATCTATATCATACCTATTATCTATCTACGGTAACTATCTATATCATACCTATTATCTATCTACTGTATCTATATCATACCTATTATCAATCTACGGTATCTATCTATATCATACCTATTATCTATCTACGGTATCTATATCATACCTATTATCTATCTACTGTATCTATCTATATCATACCTATTATCTATCTATGTACTGTCTCTATATCATACCTATTATCTATCTACTGTATCTATCTATATCATACCTATTATCTATCTATGTACTGTATCTATATCATACCTATTATCCATCTATGTACTGTATCTATATACCTATTATCTATGTACTGTATCTATATCATACCTATTTATCTACTGTATCTATCTATATCATACCTATTATCTACTGTATCTATCTATATCATACCTATTATCTATGTACTGTATCTATATCATACCTATTTATCTACTGTATCTATCTATATCATACCTATTATCTATGTACTGTATCTCTCTCATACCTATTATCTATCTATGTACTGTATCTATCTCTATATCATACCTATTATCTATCTATATCATACCTATTATCTATCTATGTACTGTATCTATATCCAACCTATTATCTATGTACTGTATCTCTCTCATACCTATTATCTATCTATGTACTTTATCTATCTCTATATCATACCCATTATCTATCTATATCATACCTATTATCTATCTATGTACTGTATCTATATCATACCTATTATCTATGTACTGTATCTCTCTCATACCTGTTATCTATGTATGTACTGTATCTATCTCTATATCATACCTATTATCTATCTATATCATACCTATTATCTATCTATGTACTGTATCTATATCATACCTATTGTCTATCTATGTACTAGATCTATCTCTATATCATACCTATTATCTATGTATGTACTGTATCTATATCATACCTATTATCTGTCTATGTACTAGATCTATCTCTATATCATACCTATTGTCTATCTATGTACTGTATCTATATCATACCTTTTGTCTATCTATGTACTGTATCTATATCATACCTATTATCTATCTATGTACTGTATCTATATCATACCTTTTGTCTATGTACTGTATCTATATCATACCTATTATCTATCTATGTACTGTATCTATATCATACCTATTATCTATCTATGTACTGTATCTATATCATACCTATTGTCTATCTATGTACTAGATCTATCTCTATATCATACCTATTATCTATCTATGTACTGTATCTATATCATACCTATTGTCTATGTATGTACTGTATCTATCTCTATATCATACCAATTATCTATCTATGTACTGTATCTATCTCTATATCATACCTATTATCTATCTATATCATACCTATTATCTATCTATGTACTGTATCTATATCATACCTATTGTCTATGTATGTACTGTATCTATCTCTATATCATACCTATTATCTATCTATGTACTGTATCTATATCATACCTATTGTCTATGTATGTACTGTATCTATCTCTATATCATACCTATTATCTATCTATATCATACCTATTATCTATCTATGTACTGTATCTATATCATACCTATTGTCTATGTACTAGATCTATCTCTGTATCATACCTATTGTCTATCTATGTACTGTATCTATATCATACCTTTTGTCTATCTATGTACTGTATCTATATCATACCTTTTGTCTATCTATGTACTGTATCTATCTCTATATCATACCTATTATATATCTATGTACTGTATCTATATCATACCTATTATATATCTATGTACTGTATCTATATCATACCTATTATCTATCTATGTACTGTATCTATCTCTATATCATACCTATTACCTAACTATGTACTGTATCTATCTCTATATCATACCTATTGTCTATCTATGTACTGTATCTATATCATACCTATTGTCTATCTATGTACTATCTCTCTATCTTGCCATGTATGTAAATGAGAAACTCCTCTCTCCTCACCCTGCCATCATTGTATTTGCAGGTGCTGTGGTTCTCATTAGTATCTATGCAATAAACAGATGTCCGAGTGTATGGGAAGACCCAGAGGTAATCAGGGGGAGGGTGTGTGATACTTGCACTAGATCTTACAGAATAACACACGTGTAATGTGAGAACAGAATGGTCCCCTATACAGTACTGATGGAATTTACTGAGGTTCTCACTGGTGTCTAATATGTAACAATTCTTCTATCACTGTTACTGTGAGAGCCACATGGGAAACAGCCACCAATACACTGAGATACCTACTGTGCCAGACACCAGGGTCCTTCTCACCACCAGTCACTGCGCTTCCTCCTGCAGGTAGGGGGGCTTATAGTACAAAGAGACAGAGGTAGTACCACCCCCACCCCTTCTCTCTCCCACACACTGACTGCAGGATGGGCAGCGCAACACCACTAGTCACTGCGCTTCCTCCTGCAGGTAGGGGGGCTTATTGTACAAAGAGACAGAGGTAGTACCACCCCCACCCCTTGTCTCTCCCCCACACTGACTGCAGGAGGGGCAGCACTACACCGCCAGTCACTGCACTTCCTCCTGCAGGTAGGGGGCTTATTGTACAAAGAGACAGAGGTAGTACCACCTCCACCCCTTCTCTCTCCCCCACACTGACTGCAGGATGGGCAGCACTACACCGCTAGTCACTGCGCTTCCTCCTGCAGGTAGGGGGCCTATTGTACAAAGAGACAGAGGTAGTACCACCCTCACCCCTTGTCTCTCCCCCACACTGACTGCAGGATGGGCAGCACTACACCGCCAGTCACTGCGCTTCCTCCTGCAGGTAGGGGGACTTATTGTACAAAGAGACAGAGGTAGTACCACCCTCACCCCTTGTCTCTCCCCCACACTGACTGCAGGAGGGGCAGCACTACACCACCAGTCACTGCGCTTCCTCCTGCATGTAGGGGGGCTTATTGTACAAAGAGACAGAGGTAGTACCACCCCCCTCCCCTTCTCTCTCCCCCACACTGACTGCAGGATGGGCAGCACTACACCGCCAGTCACTGCGCTTCCTCCTGCATGTAGGGGGACTTATTGTACAAAGAGACAGAGGTAGTACCACCCCCCACCCCTTCTCTCTCACCCACACTGACTGCAGGAGGAGCAGCACTACACTGCCAGTCACTGCGCTTCCTCCTGCAGGTAGGGGGACTTATTGTACAAAGAGACAGAGGTAGTACCACCCCCACCCCTTGTCTCTCCCCCACACTGACTGCAGGAGGGGCAACACTACACCACCAGTCACTGCGCTTCCTCCTGCAGGTAGGTGGACTTATTGTACAAAGAGACAGAGGTAGTACCAGCCCCACCCCTTCTCTCTCCCCCACACTGTCTGCAGGATGGGCAGCACTACACCACCAGTCACTGCGCTTCCTCCTGCATGTAGGGGGGCTTATTGTACAAAGAGACAGAGGTAGTACCACCCCCCTCCCCTTCTCTCTCCCCCACACTGACTGCAGGAGGGGCAGCACGCCAGTCACTGCGCTTCCTCCTGCAGGTAGGGGGACTTATTGTACAAAGAGCCAAAGGTAGTACCACCCTCACCCCTTGTCTCTCCCCCACACTGACTGCAGGAGGGGCATCACTACACCGCCAGTCACTGCGCTTCCTCCTGCAGGTATTGGGACTTATTGCACAAAGAGACAGAGGTAGTACCACCCCCCACCCCTTCTCTCTCCCCCATACTGACTGCAGGATGGGCAGCACTACATCGCCAGTCACTGCGCTTCCTCCTGCAGGTAGGGGGACTTATTGTACAAAGAGATAGAGGTAGTACCACCCCCACCCCTTGTCTCTCCCCCACACTGACTGCAGGAGGGGCAGCACTACACAGCCAGTCAATGCGCTTCCTCCTGCAGGTAGGGGGACTTATTGTACAAAGAGATAGAGGTAGTACACCCCCACCCCTTCTCTCTCCCCCACACTGACTGCAGGATGGGTAGCACTACGCCGCCAGTCACTGCGCTTCCTCCTGCAGGTAGGGGGACTTATTGTACAGAGACAGAGGTAGTACCACCCTTGTCTCTCCCCCACACTGACTGCAGGAGGAAGCTCAGGTGACTCATGTCACATTGCCCCGGGGACAGGGGGAGAGCGCAGAACCTTGTCCATGCCGCACCATGGGGGCATTTATCAATGCTTGGAGAGAGATAAAGGATCTGACTTAGAGATGAAGGCTAATGTAAATGCAGCTGTCATGTTACACAGAAGGCAGGTGAGAAAATACTGTATGCTAATACAGAGGTTCCCAAACACGGCCCTCAAGGCTCCCCAACAGCTCAGGTGTTAGAGATATCCATGGCCGGGCACAGGTGGTTACATCAAATTGACTGAGGTACTAATTAAGTCACCTGTGCTCAGCCATGGATCTCTGTAACACCTGAGCTCAGCTATGGATCTCTGTAACACCTGTGCTCAGCCCTGGAGCTCGCTAACACCTGTGCTCAGCCCTGGATCTCTCTAACACCTGTGCTCAGTCCTGGATCTCTCTAACACCTGTGCTCAGCCCTGGATCTCTCTAACACCTGTGCTCAGCCCTGGATCTCTCTAGCACCTGTGCTCAGCCCTGGATCTCTGTAGCACCTGTGCTCAGCCCTGGATCTCTGTAGCACCTGTGCTCAGCCATGGATCTCTGTAGCACCTGTGCTCAGCCATGGATCTCTCTAACACCTGTGCTCAGCCATGGATCTCTCTAACACCTGTGCTCAGCCATGGATCTCTCTAACACCTGTGCTCAGCCATGGATCTCTCTAACACCTGTGCTTAGCCATGGATCTCTCTAACACCTGAGCTCAGCCCTGGATCTCTCTAACACCTGAGCTCAGCCCTGGATCTCTCTAACACCTGTGCTCAGCCCTGGATCTCTGTAGCACCTGTGCTCAGCCCTGGATCTCTGTAGCACCTGTGCTCAGCCATGGATCTCTCTAACACCTGTGCTCAGCCATGGATCTCTCTAACACCTGTGCTCAGCCATGGATCTCTCTAACACCTGTGCTCAGCCATGGATCTCTCTAACACCTGTGCTTAGCCATGGATCTCTCTAACACCTGAGCTCAGCCCTGGATCTCTCTAACACCTGAGCTCAGCCCTGGATCTCTCTAACACCTGTGCTCAGCCATGGACATCTCTAACACCTGTGCTCAGCCCTGGATCTCTCTAACACCTGTGCTCAGCCATGGATCTCTCTAACACCTGTGCTTAGCCATGGATCTCTCTAACACCTGAGCTCAGCCCTGGATCTCTCTAACACCTGAGCTCAGCCCTGGATCTCTCTAACACCTGTGCTCAGCCATGGACATCTCTAACACCTGTGCTCAGCCCTGGATCTCTCTAACACCTGTGCTCAGCCCTGGATCTCTCTAACACCTGAGCTCAGCCCTGGATCTCTCTAACACCTGAGCTCAGCCCTGGATCTCTCTAACACCTGAGCTGTTGGGGAGCCCTGAGGACCGCGTTTGGGAACCTCTGTGCTAATGCCTTCCATAGCTTACTCTAGCATAGGGATCAGCGCCGTATCTGGACTGCAGTGCGCCCTGTGCAGCACTGCCACCCCTCTCACTCCCTCCTCGCCCTGAGCTCTTACCTTTCCTTCCAGGGGGTGGAGGGTGGGCGGGATCCTGTGCCGAAGTTCTTGTGCACCGTGCACCACTGCTGGAGGTCTCTTCCTGCAGACCTCCGGTGCCGGGAGGTGTGTGGACGGTGCCGCTGGAGGATGCCGCCCTGTGCGGAGGCACCGGCCGCACCACGCTCCCTATGGCCCTCAAAGGGACGCCCACTGCTGCTTTCTCATATCCGTCCGACCATACAACAGCATATACATCGGTAACCATAGGCAAACTCAGGGGGGTTTCCGGTTGCCTGGAAACCCCCCTCCCCAGCCCACACCATGACAGGAATAGAAATAGTAATATAATAGAATGTTACTAGTGCTGTATGTTCTTCTCAGTATCACAAATGAAATAATTAGCACCACCTATGGATCTTTTAATATGTGTCAGTCTAACTACATAACTACACATGTGCACCAACTAGGAGATATAGAAAACATGCACTGTTAGGGGTGCACTGCTATAGACCATCAATAGAGTAAATTATTAATACTGTATAATAATACACTATCCATAAGGAGACCAATATGTAAATACAGTATATGTCCAGGGCAGTGCTAGGTTCTTCTGCTGCTCCCCCAGACTCCCGAATTTGCTCCCATGCTCTAGAATGGAGCCCACATGAGACATAATAACATTCAGCTCAGGCAGGATGGCCCTAGTGCCACATGTAATGGGTTACTGTGATCGCTGGTCCTGTATATGCTGGAATTATGCCACACAATACACTATGTATGACACATATAATGGGTTACTGTGATCGCTGCTCCTGTATATGATGGAATTATGACACACAATACACTATGTATGACACATATAATGGGTTACTGTGATCACTGGTCCTGTATATGATGGAATTATGACACACAATACACTATGTATGACACATATAATGGGTTACTGTGATCACTGGTCCTGTATATGCTGGAATTATGACACACAATACACTATGTATGACACATATAATGGGTTACTGTGATCACTGGTCCTGTATATGCTGGAATTATGCCACACAATACACTATGTATGACACATATAATGGGTTACTGTGATCACTGGTCCTGTATATGCTGGAATTATTACACACAATACACTATGTATGACACATATAATGGGTTACTGTGATCACTGGTCCTGTATATGCTGGGATTATGACACACAATACACTATGTATGACACATATAATGGGTTACTGTGATCACTGGTCCTGTATATGCTGGAATTATGACACACAATACACTATGTATGACACATATAAGGGGTTACTGTGATCACTGGCCCTGTATATGCTGGAATTATGACACACTATACACTATGTATGACACATATAAGGGGTTACTGTGATCGCTGGTCCTGTATATGCTGGAATTATGACACACAATACACTATGTATGACACATATAATGGGTTACTGTGATCGCTGGTCCTGTATATGCTGGAATTATGACACACAATACACTATGTATGACTCTTATAATGGGTTACTGTGATCACTGGTCCTGTATATGCTGGAATTATGACTCACAATACACTATGTATGACACATATAATGGGTTACTGTGATCGCTGGTCCTGTATATTCTGGAATTATGACACACAATACACTATGTATGACACATATAATGGGTTACTGTGATCACTGGTCCTGTATATTCTGGAATTATGACACACAGTACACTATGTATGACCCATATAATGGTTACTGTGATCACTGGTCCTGTATATGCTGGAATTATGACACACAATACACTATGTATGACACATATAATGGGTTACTGTGATCACTGGTCCTGTATATGCTGGAATTATGACACACAATACACTATGTATGACACATATAATAGGTTACTGTGATCACTGGTCCTGTATATGCTGGAATTATGACACACAATACACTATGTATGACACATATAATGGTTACTGTGATCACTGGTCCTGTATATGCTGGAATTATGACACACAATACACTATGTATGACACATATAATAGGTTACTGTGATCACTGGTCCTGTATATGCTGGAATTATGCCACACAATACACTATGTATGACACATATAATGTGTTACTGTGATCACTGGTCCTGTATATGCTGGAATTATGACACACAATACACTATGTATGACACATATAATGGGTTACTGTGATCACTGGTCCTGTATATGATGGAATTATGACACACAATACACTATGTATGACACATATAATGGGTTACTGTGATCACTGGTCCTGTATATGCTGGAATTATGACCCACAATACACTATGTATGACACATATAATGGTTACTGTGATCACTGGTCCTGTATATGCTGGAATTATGACACACAATACACTATGTGTGATGTAATAATAATACCCTCTTTATGGACTGGCCACACTCACTCTAAAATCAAGCATTTGGATCCCCCCCGCTAGAAATCTTGCGTCTGTCATACTTTGGCTAATTGACTAATTTATGCATAGAGGGGCACAGGAAAACCTGGAATGTCGCGGCTGACGTATACATGACATATATGTGCACAGCCGATCATGGCGCTGATACTTGGTGCCCCCGCTGAATAAAGTGGAATCAGTGACCCCCATTGTCCAAATGATTATAAGCAGTTGTAGAATACTGCATTTGCCTGATCTGATCCATCATTACAGTAACTACCATACTTACCGACAGTCTAAATCCCCTCCCCAGCAGAAGCCCCAGAGAGGAGATTCTGTGACATCTTCAAGGGGCGGGTCCGGACTGTATATGTTATTAGGCCCTGCCCCACCACCGGAAAAAGGGCATGGTTCATGGGTCCGCGAGCAGGGGGCGGGGCTATATGACATGATTCGCATAATTTCTCTGTAAAATCTCCCCATTCTGCTCACTTCACTAGGAAGAGGGCGGGATGCGGGAGATGCATTCCAGGGAGTGCAGGGGGGTTCCCGAAAAATCCTGTGACTTCCGGGAGAGTAGTCATGTACAGTATGCAGTAACAACTAAACAATGGATCTGTCTGATATAATTACCCCAAGAAGTGTATAAAACGTTATCATGCACAGTAACCATGACGATATTGTTATCTATTTAGGTATTTGATCCCCTGAGGTTTTCTCCGGAAAATTCCAAGAGGCACCCCCACGCGTTCCTGCCCTTCTCCGCCGGAGGAAGGTATTGTCACTTCTACATACACTATATATGGTGCACCTAGTATATATATATATCTATATCTATACAGTTCTCTAGGGAAACCTATTTTCAGGCGCACTTCCATCCATGTAATAAATCTGCACATGTAATATACACAGTCCCGATGTTTCCTTACTCACGTCCACAAAATTAGGCGCAAATAGTTTTTCTGGGGGCAGTTCCAGGCCAGTGAAGTGGCATTAATGGGTCCGCATGTTTGTGGCTCAAAGAAGGTCTTTGCTGACCATGCACAAATGCCTTATATTGCTTGGAATTGGATTTGCCCCTAAAAGCCCAATATACTGAGTTATAGACAGGCGCTGTATGCTAGAACGCCTGCTCGGATTTACATCGCTATGGGGGAGATGTATGAAGAAGAGATAAGTGTCAGATGCACTAGAACAACCAGCGCTATGTGCACTTACATCCCATGTGTGAAAGCAGGTAACATTTGCAAATATCTAACAATTTAGAAAAATTATTCGGATGTTACTGCTAAGCGATAAGCGCACTGTGTTACTGCTAAGCGATAAGCGCACTGTGTTACTGCTAAGCGATAAGCGCACTGTGTTACTGCTAAGCGATAAGCGCACTGTGTTACTGCTAAGCGATAGGCGCACTGTGTTACTGCTAAGCGATAGGCGCACTGTGTTACTGCTAAGCGATAGGCGCACTGTGTTACTGCTAAGCGATAGGCGCACTGTGTTACTGCTAAGCGATAGGCGCACTGTGTTACTGCTAAGCGATAAGCGCACTGTGTTACTGCTAAGCGATAAGCGCACTGTGTTACTGCTAAGCGATAAGCGCACTGTGTTACTGCTAAGCGATAAGCGCACTGTGTTACTGCTAAGCGATAGGCGCACTGTGTTACTGCTAAGCGATAAGCGCACTGTGTTACTGCTAAGCGATAGGCGCACTGTGTTACTGCTAAGCGATAAGCGCACTGTGTTACTGCTAAGCGATAAGCGCACTGTGTTACTGCTAAGCGATAAGCGCACTGTGTTACTGCTAAGCGATAAGCGCACTGTGTTACTGTTAAGCGATAGGCGCACTGTGTTACTGCTAAGCGATAGGCGCACTGTGTTACTGCTAAGCGATAGGCGCACTGTGTTACTGCTAAGCGATAGGCGCACTGTGTTACTGCTAAGCGATAGGCGCACTGTGTTACTGCTAAGCGATAGGCGCACTGTGTTACTGCTAAGCGATAAGCGCACTGTGTTACTGCTAAGCGATAGGCGCACTGTGTTACTGCTAAGCGATAAGCGCACTGTGTTACTGCTAAGCGATAAGCGCACTGTGTTACTGCTAAGCGATAAGCGCACTGTGTTACTGCTAAGCGATAAGCGCACTGTGTTACTGCTAAGCGATAGGCGCACTGTGTTACTGCTAAGCGATAAGCGCACTGTGTTACTGCTAAGCGATAGGCACACTGTGTTACTGCTAAGCGATAAGCACACTGTGTTACTGCTAAGTGATAAGCGCACTGTGGTGGATTTTATTTTTAATTTTTTTTCGCAAGATTACCTGCCGATATGTGTAGGGTGCAGTGGCGGCGTCAGTGAATGGGGGGGGTCTGTCTGCACAGAGGGTCTTATGATGTTTGTGATCTTGCACAGTGGGGCTGGCAAGGAAGAAAGATGCAGCACATCGGCACTAAGCTGGCACGTGGCCGGACTTGCATGGATCGCCCGAGGGGGGAAGTTTTCTGTCACCCACTCGGGCGGCCAAGATGTTAATCACGGAGTTATAGTTTCCTGCTTCACACAGAGTAGAGGGGCATCAGGGAGAGCTATAGTGACATGATAAGTGGCGTTATAATACTTCTCCCCCGATGATGTATTTCTTACACAATGGGTCCAGTACTGCAAAAAAATTTAATTTTTAAAATAGACAATTTCAGTGTAATATCCCTTTTATAACGACTAATGGTGGGTAACAAACTAATGCCGTCATATTCTCACCCCCAGGAACTGCATTGGACAGAACTTCGCCATGAATGAGATGAAAGTCGCCCTCGCGCTGACGTTACAGAGGTTTCAGTTACATCCGGACCCTGAGAATGAACCATTAAAACTCGCTCAGTTGATCTTACGCTCTGTGAATGGGATACACCTGAATCTGAAGAGAATAGAGCATGAGAGGGTGAAAGATGTGTAATTAGAGATCATTTCTACAATGTTCTTCACCCATGTAAGCCAAGCACAACTGTTATTAATAAGTAATAATAAAATCTAGGAAATCTGATACTATAACACATATAATAACACATATAATAACACATATAATAACACATATAATAGGTGTCCTGGGAATCAAACCCACTGAAAGGATTTATTCATCTTAATCGTCTTAGTCATGATATGATAATGCAATATAACCACTGACTAATCAACTGGGGCTCCAATTACCATATATAGGGTGACTAATAACTGGGACTGCCATCCCCACCTGTCCCTCATACCTACCCCCTGATTCCGGTCCTATTCTCCAGGTGCCAGTCTGTCCTGACCAGGTGGTGGGAGCCTGCGGTGTTGCACGTTAGGTGTGATGTCATTTCTATCACCCTTCCGCTTTATATAATAGATCAGGCACAGGACTGCTCAGGAGGAAGGCGGCCTAGAAACGGTTTCAGTAATTGACATTATATTTTATCCTACTTCTCCGTTACAAACTGTTTATTTTCCCTCAGTAGAAAACAAAACTGAGACAAAGGATGTTTGATTAGAGAAGCAATAAGCAAAGTACTAGCATATTCCTTCCCAACACCTAGAACACAACCAACTCTTAGTAAGGTCCCAATAATAGATAGACCCCAATATTGTATTAATTCAGACAGAAAAGATTCTCCTTACAGTATATGGTGTGAGGCATCAAACTGGGGCATGAAGGGCCTACTGGGCAGGTGCCCAAGATTAAGGGGAGTGGCCAGTCACCAGATGGGGAGTGGCCAGTCACCAGATGGGGAGTGGCCAGTCACTAGATGGGGAGTGGCCAGCCACCACAGAGGGACTTGGAAAACCATTATAGAGGACATAGCCAGTCTGCAAAGGACAGGGGACGTGGATGTGTCAGGACCAGTGGCGGCTCCAGAGGTGGGGCTGCAGCACAGTCCAAAATTCAAATAGGGGAGTTACACCAACTGCCACTCCAAATGCTGCCAAACATGGATGGCTGGGACTCACTGGCAGTTGGTGTAGCTCCCCTATTTGAATTTTGGACTGTGCTGCAGCCTCACCTCTGGAGCCGCCACTGGTCAGGACCACCTACTATGGGTGAATTGAGGGATAAGCTTGGTGTAGTATTCATAGAAATGAACCAAGGACTCATGTTCATCCATGGTCCTGCTCCATCAAGTTACTGATTCTTTAGTAGAATAACAATGATTAATTTGAGTGCACAGTCTGGAACCTGAGCCCTAAAAGAGGGGATGGGGCCCTCAGGCAGTGGGGCCCCCTGGGGATTTCTCCTGTAGACATGTGGACCAGTCTAACCCTGTCCTTAAAGCAAGAGGAATGTATTTGTCGTCACTGATTATATCTTATATGAGAAATGTGCAGTTTGGAATGTTTGATGCTTCCATCTTACCTCCCATATTCCCTTTCCTTTGCCAGCAGCACCCTGGGTCCTGTATGTAAAGACTACAGACATTGGTGTAGGGACTGGGATGGGAAACAATGTAACTGATGCTTCTATGTAAATCTGTGATTGTTTCCTGCTATAAAAAACACCTCTGATGAATTGTTTTATGAGGCCGTGCTGAGGCTGCTCCGGGGCAGGAGGAGAGAGGGCTCCGGGGCAGGAGGAGAGAGGGCTCTGGGGCAGGAGGAGAGTGGGCTCCGGGGCAGGAGGAGAGAGGGCTCCGGGGCAGGAGGAGAGATTGCTGCGAGGCAGAAGGAGAGAGGGCTCTGCTAAGCAGGAGGAGAGAGGGCTCCGAGGCAGGAGGAGAGAGGACTCCAGGGCAGGAGGAGAGAGGGCTCTGGGGCAGGAGGAGAGAGGGCTCCGGGGCAGGAGGAGAGGGGGCTCCGAGGCAGGAGGAGAGAGGGCTCCGCTAAGCAGGAGGAGAGAGGGCTCCGAGGCAGGAGGAGAGAGGGCTCCGGGGCAGGAGGAGAGATTGCTCCGAGGCAGGAGGAGAGAGGGCTCCGAGGCAGGAGGAGAGAGGGCTCCGAGGCAGGAGGAGAGATGGCTCCGGGGCAGGAGGGGAGGGGGCTCCGAGGCAGGAGGGGAGGGGGCTCCGAGGCAGGAGGGGAGGGGGCTCCGAGGCAGGAGGAGAGGGGGCTCCGCTAAGCAGGATACCTGGACACACTAATAAAACAATTTCCATCATTATTTGTTAGATGTTAAGAATTACATTTTTTTCCCCATAACATGTATATTATGGTTCCACCATTTTAATAATTATTTATTAAAAGTAAATAAATCCATTTCTGTGATGTTCTTTTCTGTTGAGTAATCAGGATATGGCTCAGCAGTATGGCTTAATACGGCCATGGCAGTGGTGTAGCTGGTGTAGGTCAGCGTTTGCACAGTGTGAAAGGTTCTGGTTTCATTTGCAGGACAACATTTTTTTGCCAAAAGAACCAGCATAAACAAAACAGGGAAGGTTATATGACAATTACAGTAGTTATCCTGGCATAAGACCGTAGTTTGGAATACACACCTGAATCAGCTCTGTTGTGTTCTCTAAGGACAACCTCAAGAAGTGTGCTTTATGGAAGAGAGATACATAGCATTTGGGGTACACTGTGGGTAATAACCTGGTTAATAAGGTCCAGTCCTTAATCCACATTCCCTGGCACGAAAAAGCCGCTACATTCCTTCGTAGGTCTAGGTGGCTGCTATTGGAGGTTTATTCCATCATTTTTTATGGTGTTGACATCTTTTTAATGAACCTGCTGAAGAACCCATGGAGACTGCTATGGTCCTTCCAGCACTACGGTGCCTTTGTGAATTTCATGCTTAATGTGCTACAGACTTTGCCAAATGGGTTGTGCACCAAACCGCTGCTTCTGATACCTGGTTGGGGTGGTTTTGTGTCCAGGCTTTCAGGGTGTAGAGCACCCAGTTTTGTATCTTAGTCAGAAGTTTTAATCCCATGAAACTTGCTACACGGTATTGGAAAGGGAATTGTGAGGTTCTGGTTCTGTTGTGGGCCCGGGGTAGTAATAGGAGCAGACACTGAAGCAGATTTAAAAATAAATGATAATAATAATAATAATAATAATAAGAATAATAATAATAATGTTTTTAATGAGTGGCTTAACAGACATGAATGTGGAAAAACAAAAAGTCCAGGTATAGCACTAAAGTGCACTTGGAAAACTGTAGTGAAGCAATGGGAAAAAGTCCAGGAAGTGATAACAGAAGGTAGTCCAGTATTCCAGGGAGCATGAGGCTGAAATGAGTTGCAGACTGAAGTGAATGGCAGGCTGAGGTGAATGGCAGGCTGAGGTGAATGGCGGGCTGAAGTGAATGGCGGGCTGAAGTGAATGGCGGGCTGAGGTGAATGGCAGGCTGAGGTGAATGGCAGGCTGAAGTGAATGGCGGGCTGAAGTGAATGGCGGGCTGAGGTGAATGGCGGGCTGAGGTGAATGGCGGGCTGAGGTGAATGGCAGGTTGAGGTGAATGGCGGGCTGAGGTGAATGGCGGGCTGAGGTGAATGGCGGGCTGAAGTGAATGGCGGGCTGAAGTGAATGGCGGGCTGAAGTGAATGGCGGGCTGAAGTGAGTGGCGGGCTGAAGTGAGTGGCAGGCTGAAGTGAATGGCAGGCTGAAATGAATGGCAGATTGAAGTGAATGGCAGGCTGAAGTGAGTAGCAGGCTGAAGTGAATGGCAGGCTGAAGTGAATGACAGATTGAAGTGAATGGCAGGCTGAGAAATAATGTCCAGGGAAACTGCAAGTGGAGGCAGGGTACAGTGTAACAGCTGACACAGGTACTCAGGCAAGGGAGAGGCAAAGGAGGAGGCAGGAGCCAGCGGGGCAGGAACAGGCAGGGTGAAGCAGGCTAGGTAATGATCCCAACAGACAGGTGAATGAGCACAGGAACTCTCTCTCTCTCCGCTCTCGCTGAGAAACATGTTGCACTGGCAATGAGAGGAAGCTCGGAACTCCCTTAAATACCCAGTGCTGCACAGTGACAGGCCAGAGAGAGCATGTGACACACCATGATAGGGCGACTAGGTCACATGACCGGAGGCAAGATGACGGCGCCCATGCCAGAGCGGAACGGAAGCACCACCAGGCCTAACCAGACCAGAGTGACAGTATGCCCGCACAGGACTACGCACAGCCAATGCACCCCACCAGATACCAGCGCCACCACCAGACGCCCCTCGCCATACGTCCTCACTGGTAATACCTGCCGGCCGGCATGTCAAGAAACCCTGGTCATGACAGGAATGTCTTGCGGGCAAGTGGCTCCACAGCATGCGGGATTCCAACGCTCGCCTTATGAGGTGGGTCCTGCCAGTCCAGCCTCTCTGTTCTGATATATGTCACCTCACAAGATGTTTGCTTCATAAGGCAGGTTTTTCTGTCCAGGGCTGGCACTTAGGGTTGGCAGTCACTAGGTTGGCAGTGACATACAATATCACTGTCGGCAGCACTATGCCGGCACAATGATGCAGACAAGGATAAAATGCTTTTAGTGGTATCAGCAGTCTTACTTCAAACATGCTGCATTAACAGCATACTGTACTGTTCTTGCAATTAGACTGATAACTGTTAAAATGCTTAAAATAGCACTTTAACTAGAGATGTGCTGGGTCAGTTTTCAGAAAACCGAACCCACCCTGGGACTTGGATCTCGCTGCCATTTGAGACAAAAGTGCATCTTACTGGCATCAGAGCTCACGTGTTTTGGATCCAATATTAGAGTCCCTCCTGCTGTGATTTGAGTGCTATTACACACAAGACTATTTCACACAGGACCGCCATAGACAGCTGTGTTAAAGTGCTGAGCTCAGCTGACCTAGGCCATTACACACAGGACCGCCAGAGAGAGCTGTGTGACAGTGCTGAGCTCAGCTGACCTAAGGCTATTTCCCACAGGACCGCCAGAGAGAGCTGTGTGACAGTGCTGAGCACAGCTGACCTAGAATATTTCCGACAGGACGCTAGAGAGAATGGTTTGATAGTGCTGAGCTCAGCGGACCTAGGACATTACACACAGGTCCGCCAGAGAGAGCAGTGTGACAGTACTGAGCTCAGCTGACCTAAGGCTATTTCACACAGGACCGCCAGAGAGAGCTGTGTGACAGTGCTGGGCTCAGCTGACCTAGGCTATTTCACACAGGACCGCCAGAGAGAGCTGTGTGACAGTGCTGGGCTCAGCTGACCTAGGCTATTACACACAGGACCGCCAGAGAGAGCTGTGTGACAGTGCCGAGCTCAGCTGACCTAGGCCATTACACACAGGACCGCCAGAGAGAGCTGCGTGACAGTGCTGAGCTCAGCTGACGTAGGCCATTACACACAGGACCGCCAGAGAGAGAGCTGTGTGACAGTGCCAAGCTCAGTTGACCTAGGCTATTACACACAGGAGTGCCAGAAAGAGCTGTGTGACAGTGCCGAGCTCAGCTGACCTAGGCCATTACACACAGGAGTGCCAGAGAGCTGTGTGATGCTCAGCTGACCTCATTTGCTGTAGTTCAGTAACTTCAGTTGAGATTTGAAATAAATACACTATGTAGACAAAAGTGATTGGAAGCCCCCGTGCAAGTGAAATGGTGCGCTCCTGCTGCAGATATGTGTTTGTGAAGGTACAGTATAAAAAGAGAAATATAGAGATGTTCTCAATAACTCTGTGCTCCCTACATTGGGGCAGTTCTACGGAAACAATGAATGTTTTTATCAGGACAACAATGTCATCCGTCATGTTTCCAGGGCGACGCTGGACTGGTATACAGAAGACTCTGTTACACGGAAGGACTGGCCAACTCAGAATTCAGATCTTAACCCCACTGAGAGCCTCTGGGAGGAATTGGAGTGACGGGTGCGTTCTAGGCTGACCTTCCTCAGTGTCACAGTCAGTAGCGGCTCCAAGCACGGGTAAGCCGGTCCATCGCCCGGGGCGCTACTGTTTCCGGAGGGCGCAGGAAACACCCACCTCCCTCCCAGCGCTATAGGACATATTTAAGCTCGGTGGGAGGGAGCGGAGGAGGGAATGGGCGGCAACACAGGACGGCGCTGGGCGCAGCAAAGCCTAGCGCCGGCCCTGGTCACAGTTGGTCACTGTACATAAGGTGGAATGTCAGAACATACCTCCTGCTGCTGTCCAGGGGCCTGTGGCCAGTTTGCCATGAAGGGTGTCTGCAGTAATCACTGCACGTGGTGACCTACACAGTACTGACGTCACTATAAAATCTCACTGCACGTGGTGACCTACACAGTACTGACGTCACTAATATCTCACTGCACGTGGTGACCTACACAGTACTGACATCACTATAACATCTCACTGCACGTGGTGACCTACACAGTACTGACGTCACTATAACATCTCACTGCATGTGGTGACCTACACAGTACTGACCTCACTATAACATCTCACTGCACGTGGTGACCTACACAGTACTGACGTCACTAACATCTCACTACACGAGGTGACCTACACAGTACTGACATCACTATAACATCTCACTGCACGTGGTGACCTACACAGTACTGACCTCACTATAACATCTCACTGCACGTGGTGACCTACACAGTACTGACCTCACTAACATCTCACTGCACGTGGTGACCTACACAGTACTGACGCCACTATAACATCTCACTGCACGTGGTGACCTACACAGTACTGACGTCACCATAACATCTCACTGCACGTGGTGACCTACACAGTACTGATGTCACTATAACATCTCAATGCACGTGGTGACCTACACAGAACTGACGTCACTAGAACATCTCACTACACGTGGTGACCTACACAGTACTGACGTCACTATAACATCTCACTGCACGTGGTGACCTACACAGTACTGACCTCACTAGAACATCTCACTGCACGTGGTGACCTACACAGTACTGACATCACTATAACATCTCACTGCACGTGGTGACCTACACTGTACTGACATCACTATAACATCTCACTGCACGTGGTGACCTACACAGTACTGACGTCACTAACATCTCACTGCACGTGGTGACCTACACAGTACTGACATCACTATAACATCTCACTGCACGTGGTGACCTACACAGTACTGACGTCACTAACATCTCACTGCACGTGGTGACCTACACAGTACTGACATCACTATAACATCTCACTGCACGTGGTAACCTACACAGTACTGACATCACTATAACATCTCACTGCACGTGGTGACCTACACAGTACTGACCTCACTATAACATCTCACTGCACGTGGTGACCTACACAGTACTGACCTCACTAACATCTCACTGCACGTGGTGACCTACACAGTACTGACGTCACTATAACATCTCACTGCACGTGGTGACCTACACAGTACTGACATCACCATAACATCTCACTGCACGTGGTGACCTACACAGTACTGACATCACTAACATCTCACTGCACGAGGTGACCTACACAGTACTGACATCACTATAACATCTCACTGCACGTGGTGACCTACACAGTACTGACGTCACTATAACATCTCACTGCACGTGGTGACCTACACAGTACTGACATCACTATAACATCTCACTGCACGTGGTAACCTACACAGTACTGACATCACTATAACATCTCACTGCACGTGGTGACCTACACAGTACTGACGTCACTATAACATCTCACTGCACGTGGTGACCTACACAGTACTGACGTCACTAACATCTCACTGCACGTGGTGACCTACACAGTACTGACATCACTATAACATCTCACTGCACGTGGTGACCTACACAGTACTGACCTCACTAACATCTCACTGCACGTGGTGACCTACACAGTACTGACGTCACTATAACATCTCACTGCACGTGGTGACCTACACAGTACTGACGTCACTAACATCTCACTGCACGTGGTGATCTACACAGTACTGACCTCACTATAACATCTCACTGCACGTGGTGACCTACACAGTACTGACCTCACTATAGCATCTCACTGCACGTGGTGACCTACACAGTACTGACCTCACTATAGCATCTCACTGCACGTGGTGACCTACACAGTACTGACCTCACTATAACATCTCACTGCACGTGGTGACATACACAGTACTGACCTCACTATAACATCTCACTGCACGTGGTGACCTACACACTACTTACGTCACTATAACATCTCACTGCACGTGGTGACCTACACAGTACTGACGTCACTAACATCTCACTGCACGTGGTGAACTACACAGTACTGACATCACTATAACATCTCACTGCACGTGGTGACCTACACAGTACTGACCTCACTTTAACATCTCACTGCACGTGGTGACCTACACAGTACTGACCTCACTAACATCTCACTGCATGTGGTGACCTACACAGTACTGACGTCACTATAACATCTCACTGCACGTGGTGACCTACACAGTACTGACGTCACCATAACATCTCACTGCACGTGGTGACCTACACAGTACTGACGTCACTATAACATCTCACTGCACGTGGTGACCTACACAGTACTGACCTCACTAGAACATCTCACTGCACGTGGTGACCTACACAGTACTGACATCACTATAACATCTCACTGCACGTGGTGACCTACACTGTACTGACATCACTATAACATCTCACTGCACGTGGTGATCTACACAGTACTGACGTCACTATAACATCTCACTGCACGTGGTGACCTACACTGTACTGACATCACTGTAACATCTCACTGCACGAGGTGACCTAAACAGTACTGACGTCACTAACATCTCACTGCACGTGGTGACCTACACAGTACTGACATCACTATAACATCTCACTGCACGTGGTGACCTACACAGTACTGACCTCTCTATAACATCTCACTGCACGTGGTGACCTACACAGTACTGACCTCTCTATAACATCTCACTGCACGTGGTGACCTACACAGTACTGACGTCACTATAACATCTCACTGCACGTGGTGACCTACACAGTACTGACGTCACTATAACATCTCACTGCACGTGGTGACCTACACAGTACTGACATCACTATAACATCTCACTGCACGTGGTGACCTACACAGTACTGACCTCTCTATAACATCTCACTGCACGTGGTGACCTACACAGTACTGACATCACTATAACATCTCACTGCATGTGGTGACCTACACAGTACTGACATCACTATAACATCTCACTTCACGTGGTGACCTACACAGTACTGACCTCACTATAACATCTCACTGCACGTGGTGACCTACACAGTATTGACGTCACTATAACATCTCACTGCACGTGGTGACCTACACTGTACTGACGTCACTAACATCTCACTGCACATGGTGATCTACACAGTACTGACCTCACTATAACATCTTACTGCACGTGGTGACCTACACAGTACTGACCTCACTATAACATCTCACTGTACGTGGTGACCTACACAGTACTGACCAGACTATAGCATCTCACTGCACGTGGTGACCTACACAGTACTGACCTCAGTATAACATCTCACTGCACGTCGTGACCTACACAGTACTGACCTCAGTATAACATCTCACTGCACGTGGTGACCTACACAGTACTGACCTCACTATAACATCTCACTGCACATGGTGACCTACACAGTACTGACCTCACTATAACATCTCACTGCACATGGTGACCTACACAGTACTGACCTCACTATAACATCTCACTGCACGTGGTGACCTACACAGTACTGACCTCACTATAACATCTCACTGCACGTGGTGACCTACACAGTACTGACATCACTATAACATCTCACTGCACGTGGTGACCTACACAGTACTGACGTCACTATAACATCTCACTGCACGTGGTGACCTACACAGTACTGACATCACTATAACATCTCACTGCACGTGGTGACATACACAGTACTGACCTCACTATAACATCTCACTGCACGTGGTGACCTACACACTACTTACGTCACTATAACATCTCACTGCACGTGGTGACCTACACAGTACTGACGTCACTAACATCTCACTGCACGTGGTGAACTACACAGTACTGACCTCACTATAACATCTTACTGCACGTGGTGACCTACACAGTACTCACCTCACTATAACATCTCACTGTACGTGGTGACCTACACAGTACTGACCAGACTATAGCATCTCACTGCACGTGGTGACCTACACAGTACTGACCTCAGTATAACATCTCACTGCACGTCGTGACCTACACAGTACTGACCTCAGTATAACATCTCACTGCACGTGGTGACCTACACAGTACTGACCTCACTATAACATCTCACTGCACATGGTGACCTACACAGTACTGACCTCACTATAACATCTCACTGCACATGGTGACCTACACAGTACTGACCTCACTATAACATCTCACTGCACGTGGTGACCTACACAGTACTGACCTCACTATAACATCTCACTGCACGTGGTGACCTACACAGTACTGACATCACTATAACATCTCACTGCACGTGGTGACCTACACAGTACTGACGTCACTATAACATCTCACTGCACGTGGTGACCTACACAGTATTGACGTCACTATAACATCTCACTGCACGTGGTGACCTACACTGTACTGACGTCACTAACATCTCACTGCACATGGTGATCTACACAGTACTGACCTCACTATAACATCTTACTGCACGTGGTGACCTACACAGTACTGACCTCACTATAACATCTCACTGTACGTGGTGACCTACACAGTACTGACCAGACTATAGCATCTCACTGCACGTGGTGACCTACACAGTACTGACCTCAGTATAACATCTCACTGCACGTCGTGACCTACACAGTACTGACCTCAGTATAACATCTCACTGCACGTGGTGACCTACACAGTACTGACCTCACTATAACATCTCACTGCACATGGTGACCTACACAGTACTGACCTCACTATAACATCTCACTGCACATGGTGACCTACACAGTACTGACCTCACTATAACATCTCACTGCACGTGGTGACCTACACAGTACTGACCTCACTATAACATCTCACTGCACGTGGTGACCTACACAGTACTGACATCACTATAACATCTCACTGCACGTGGTGACCTACACAGTACTGACGTCACTAACATCTCACTGCACGTGGTGACCTACACAGTACTGATATCACTATAACATCTCACTGCACGTGGTAACCTACACAGTACTGACGTCACTAACATCTCACTGCACGTGGTGACCTACACAGTACTGACCTCACTATAACATCTCACTGCACGTGGTGACCTACACAGTACTGACGTCACTAACATCTCACTGCACGAGGTGACCTACACAGTACTGACATCACTATAACATCTCACTGCACGTGGTGACCTACACAGTACTGACCTCACTATAACATCTCACTGCACGTGGTGACCTATACAGTACTGACCTCACTAACATCTCACTGCACGTGGTGACCTACACAGTACTGACGTCACTATAACATCTCACTGCACGTGGTGACCTACACAGTACTGACATCACCATAACATCTCACTGCACGTGGTGACCTACACAGTACTGACGTCACTATAATATCTCACTGCACGTGGTGACCTACACAGAACTGACGTCACTAGAACATCTCACTGCACGTGGTGACCTACACAGTACTGACGTCACTATAACATCTCACTGCACGTGGTGACCTACACAGTACTGACGTCACTATAACATCTCACTGCACGTGGTGACCTACACAGTACTGACCTCACTAGAACATCTCACTGCACGTGGTGACCTACACAGTACTGACATCACTATAACATCTCACTGCACGTGGTGACCTACACAGTACTGACATCACTATAACATCTCACTGCACGTGTTGACCTACACAGTACTGACCTCTCTATAACATCTCACTGCACGTGGTGACCTACACAGTACTGACGTCACTATAACATCTCACTGCACGTGGTGACCTACACAGTACTGACGTCACTAACATCTCACTGCACGTGGTGACCTACACAGTACTGACATCACTATAACATCTCACTGCACGTGGTGACCTACACAGTACTGACCTCACTATAACATCTCATTGCACGTGGTGACCTACACAGTACTGACATCACTATAACATCTCACTGCACGTGGTGACCTACACAGTACTGACATCACTATAACATCTCACAGCACGTGGTGACCTACACAGTACTGACCTCACTATAACATCTCACTGCACGTGGTGACCTACACAGTACTGACGTCACTATAACATCTCACTGCACGTGGTGACCTACACAGTACTGACGTCACTAACATCTCACTGCACGTGGTGATCTACACAGTACTGACCTCACTATAACATCTCACTACACGTGGTGACCTACACAGTACTGACCTCACTATAGCATCTCACTGCACGTGGTGACCTACACAGTACTGACCTCACTATAGCATCTCACTGCACGTGGTGACCTACACAGTACTGACCTCACTATAACATCTCACTGCACGTGGTGACATACACAGTACTGACCTCACTATAACATCTCACTGCACGTGGTGACCTACACACTACTTACGTCACTATAACATCTCACTGCACGTGGTGACCTACACAGTACTGACGTCACTAACATCTCACTGCACGTGGTGAACTACACAGTACTGACATCACTATAACATCTCACTGCACGTGGTGACCTACACAGTACTGACCTCACTTTAACATCTCACTGCACGTGGTGACCTACACAGTACTGACCTCACTAACATCTCACTGCATGTGGTGACCTACACAGTACTGACGTCACTATAACATCTCACTGCACGTGGTGACCTACACAGTACTGACGTCACCATAACATCTCACTGCACGTGGTGACCTACACAGTACTGATGTCACTATAATATCTCACTGCACGTGGTGACCTACACAGTACTGACGTCACTATAACATCTCACTGCACGTGGTGACCTACACAGTACTGACGTCACTATAACATCTCACTGCACGTGGTGACCTACACAGTACTGACGTCACTATAACATCTCACTGCACGTGGTGACCTACACAGTACTGACGTCACTATAACATCTCACTGCACGTGGTGACCTACACTGTACTGACATCACTGTAACATCTCACTGCACGAGGTGACCTAAACAGTACTGACGTCACTAACATCTCACTGCACGTGGTGACCTACACAGTACTGACATCACTATAACATCTCACTGCACGTGGTGACCTACACAGTACTGACCTCTCTATAACATCTCACTGCACGTGGTGACCTACACAGTACTGACCTCTCTATAACATCTCACTGCACGTGGTGACCTACACAGTACTGACGTCACTATAACATCTCACTGCACGTGGTGACCTACACAGTACTGACGTCACTAACATCTCACTGCACGTGGTGACCTACACAGTACTGACATCACTATAACATCTCACTGCACGTGGTGACCTACACAGTACTGACCTCTCTATAACATCTCACTGCACGTGGTGACCTACACAGTACTGACATCACTATAACATCTCACTGCACGTGGTGACCTACACAGTACTGACCTCACTTTAACATCTCACTGCACGTGGTGACCTACACAGTACTGACCTCACTAACATCTCACTGCATGTGGTGACCTACACAGTACTGACGTCACTATAACATCTCACTGCACGTGGTGACCTACACAGTACTGACGTCACCATAACATCTCACTGCACGTGGTGACCTACACAGTACTGATGTCACTATAATATCTCACTGCACGTGGTGACCTACACAGTACTGACGTCACTATAACATCTCACTGCACGTGGTGACCTACACAGTACTGACGTCACTATAACATCTCACTGCACGTGGTGACCTACACAGTACTGACGTCACTATAACATCTCACTGCACGTGGTGACCTACACAGTACTGACGTCACTATAACATCTCACTGCACGTGGTGACCTACACTGTACTGACATCACTGTAACATCTCACTGCACGAGGTGACCTAAACAGTACTGACGTCACTAACATCTCACTGCACGTGGTGACCTACACAGTACTGACATCACTATAACATCTCACTGCACGTGGTGACCTACACAGTACTGACCTCTCTATAACATCTCACTGCACGTGGTGACCTACACAGTACTGACCTCTCTATAACATCTCACTGCACGTGGTGACCTACACAGTACTGACGTCACTATAACATCTCACTGCACGTGGTGACCTACACAGTACTGACGTCACTAACATCTCACTGCACGTGGTGACCTACACAGTACTGACATCACTATAACATCTCACTGCACGTGGTGACCTACACAGTACTGACCTCTCTATAACATCTCACTGCACGTGGTGACCTACACAGTACTGACATCACTATAACATCTCACTGCACGTGGTGACCTACACAGTACTGACATCACTATAACATCTCACTTCACGTGGTGACCTACACAGTACTGACCTCACTATAACATCTCACTGCACGTGGTGACCTACACAGTATTGACGTCACTATAACATCTCACTGCACGTGGTGACCTACACTGTACTGACGTCACTAACATCTCACTGCACATGGTGATCTACACAGTACTGACCTCACTATAACATCTTACTGCACGTGGTGACCTACACAGTACTGACCTCACTATAACATCTCACTGTACGTGGTGACCTACACAGTACTGACCAGACTATAGCATCTCACTGCACGTGGTGACCTACACAGTACTGACCTCAGTATAACATCTCACTGCACGTCGTGACCTACACAGTACTGACCTCAGTATAACATCTCACTGCACGTGGTGACCTACACAGTACTGACCTCACTATAACATCTCACTGCACATGGTGACCTACACAGTACTGACCTCACTATAACATCTCACTGCACGTGGTGACCTACACAGTACTGACCTCACTATAACATCTCACTGCACGTGGTGACCTACACAGTACTGACGTCACTATAACATCTCACTGCACGTGGTGACCTACACAGTACTGACGTCACTATAACATCTCACTGCACGTGGTGACCTACACAGTACTGACCTCACTATAACATCTCACTGCACGTGGTGACCTACACTGTACTGACGTTACTATAACATCTCACTGCACGTGGTGACCTACACAGTACTGACGTCACTATAACATCTTACTGCACGTGGTGACCTACACAGTACTGACCTCACTATAACATCTCACTGATCTATCTGCTGTCAGTGTCCAATCACTTTTGTCTACATAGTACATACATATATTAGAATTCAACAGAAGTTCCCAAACGCGGGTCTCAAGGAACCCAAACAGTTCACGTTTTAGAGATGTCCATGGTTGAGCATAGGTGGTTAAATCAAATTGACTGAGGTACTAATGAAGTCACCTGTGCTCAAGCATGTATATCCTTAAAATCTGGACTGTTAGGATGCCTTGGTGAGCGAGTTTGGGAACCTCTGGACTAGAGGGTATAAATACAAGGGTGTATCTATAATGGGTGCAGGGTGTGTTGTGCACACGGACCCCCGGGTCCAGGAGGGGCCCGCACCGCACACCCTGCGCCCATATTATCTAAAACTTACCTCTACATAGTCCCGTGTCAGGTGTCTCAGGGCTGCTCAAAACGCCTGAAAAATGGCAACAGTGGCGATGAGGAGTGGTGAGGCATGGTACTGTAAGCATAAAACAACACAGTGGGGAGGCATGGTACTGCAAGCATAAAACAACACAGTGTTGAGGCATGGTACTGCAGCATAAAACAAGACAGTGGTGAGGCATGGTACTGCAGCATAAAACAACACAGTGGTGAGGCATGGTACTGCAAGCATAAAACAGCACAGTGTTGAGGCATGGTACTGCAGCATAAAACAGCACAGTGGTGAGGAATGGTACTGCAAGCATAAAACAGCACAGTGGTGAGGCACGATACTGCAAGCATAAAACAACACAGTGGTGAAACATGGTACTGCAAGCATAAAACAACACAGTGGGGAGGCATGGTACTGTAAGCATAAAACAACACAGTGGTGAGGCATGGTACTGCAGCATAAAACAACACAGTGGGGAGGCATGGTACTGCAGCATAAAACAACACAGTGGTGAGGCATGGTTCTGCAAGCAAAAAACAGCACAGTGGTGAGGCTTGGTACTGCAGCATAAAACAGCACAGTGGTGAGGCATGGTACTGCAAGCATAAAACAGCACAGTGGTGAAACATGGTACTGCAAGCATAAAACAACACAGTGGTGAGGCATGGTACTGCAAGCATAAAACAGCACAGTGGTGATGCATGGTACTGCAAGCATATAACAGCACAGTGGTGAGGCACGGTACTGCAAGCATAAAACAACACAGTGGAGAGGCATGGTACTGCAAGCATAAAACAGCACACTGGTGAGGCATGGTACTGTAAGCATAAAAAAGCAGAGTGGTGAGGCATGGTACTGCAGCATAAAACAGCACAGAGTTGAAACATGGTACTGCAAGCATAAAACAGCACAGTGGTGAGGCACGGTACTGCAAGCATAAAACAACACAGTGGTGAGGCATGGTACTGCAAGCATAAAACAGCACACTGGTGAGGCATGGTACTGTAAGCATAAAACAGCACAGTGGTGAGGCATGGTACTGCAAGCATAAAACAACACAGTGGTGAGGCACGGTACTGCAAGCATAAAACAACACAGTGGTGAGGCATGGTACTGCAAGCATAAAACAGCACACTGGTGAGGCATGGTACTGTAAGCATAAAACAACACAGTGGAGAGGCATGGTACTGCAAGCATAAAACAACACAGTGGTGAGGCACGGTACTGCAAGCATAAAACAACACAGTGGTGAGGCATGGTACTGCAAGCATAAAACAACACAGTGGTGAGGCATGGTACTGAAAGCATAAAACAACACAGTGGGGAGGCATGGTACTGTAAGCATAAAACAACACAGTGGTGAGGCATGGTACTGCAAGCATAAAACAGCACAGTGGTGAGGCATGGTACTGCAGCATAAAACAGCACAGTGGTGAGGCATGGTACTGCAAGCATAAAACAGCACAGTGGTGAGGCATGGTACTGCAAGCATAAAACAACACAGTGGTGAGGCATGGTACTGCAAGCATACAACAGCACAGTGGTGAGGCATGGTACTGCAAGCATAAACAACACAGTGGTGAGGCATGGTACTGCAAGCATAAAACAGCACAGTGGTGAGGCATGGTACTGCAAGCATAAAACAGCACAGAGGTGAGGCATGGTACTGCAAGCATAAACAACACAGTGGTGAGGCATGGTACTGCAGGCATAAACAAAACAGTGGTGAGGCATGGTACTGCAAGCATAAAACAGCACAGTGGTGAGGCATGGTACTGCAAGCATAATCAACACAGTGGTGAGGCATGGTACTGCAAGCATAAAAACAGCATAGTGGTGATGCATGGTACTGCAAGCATAAAACAGCACAGTGGTGAGGCATGGTACTGCAAGCATAAACAACAAAGTGGTGAGGCATTGTACTGCAAGCATAAACACCACAATGGTGAGTCATGGAACTGCAAGCATAAAACAGTACATTGGTGAGGCATGGTACTGCAGCATAAAACAGCACAGTGGTGAGGCATGGTACTGCAAGCATAAACAACACAGAGGTGAGGCATGGTACTGCAAGCATAAAACAGCACAATGGTGAGGCATGGTACTGCAAGCATAAACAACACAGTGGTGAGGCATGGTACAGCAGTATAAAGCAATACAGTGGTGAGGCAAGGTACTGCAGGCAAAAAAGAGCTCAGTAAAGCAACACAGTGATGAGGCATGGTACTGCAGGCATAAAAGAGCACAGTAAAGCAACACAGTGGTGAGGCATGGTACTGCAGGCATAAAACAGCACAGTAAAACAATACAGTGGTAAGGATTGGTACTGAAGGCATAAAAGGGCACAGTTGAACAATACACTGGTGAGGCATGGTACTGCAGGCATAAAACAACACAGTAAAGCAACACAGTGGTGAGACATGGTACTGCAGGCATAAAACTGCATAGTAAAGGAACACAGTGGTGAATCATGGTACTGCAGGTATAAACCAGCACAGTGGTGAGGCATGGTACTGCAGGCAAAAAACAGGTCAGAAAAACAATACAGTCATGAGGCATGGTGCTGCAAGCATAAACAAGCACAATGGTGAAGCATAGTACTGCAGGCATAAAAGAGCTCATTAAAGCAACACAGTGATGAGGCATGGTACTGCAGGCATAAAAGGGCACAGTAAAGCAAAACAGTGGTGAGGCATGGTACTGCAGGCATAAAAGAGCTCAGTAAAGCAACACAGTGGTGAGGCATGGTACTGCAGGCATAAAAGAGCACAGTAAAGCAACACAGTGGTGAGGCATGGTACTGCAGGCATAAAAGAGCTCAGTAAAGCAACACAGTGGTGAGGCATGGTACTGCAGGCATAAAACAGCACAGTGGTGAGGCATGGTCCTGAATGCATAAAACAGCACAGAGGTGACGTACGGTACTGCAAGCATAAAACAGCACAGTGGTGAGACGGTACTGCAGGCATAAAATAGCACAGTGGTGAGGCATGGTACTGCAAGCATAAACAACACAGTGGTGAGGCATGATACTGCAAGCATAAAACAGCACAGTGGTGAGGCATGGTACTGCAGCATTAAACAGTACATTTTTGAGGCATGGTACTGCAAGCATAAACAACACAGTGGTGAGGCATGGTACTGCAAGCATAAGACAGCACAATGGTGAGGCATGGTACTGCAAGCATAAAACAGTACAATGCTGAGGCATGGTACTGCAGCATAAAACAACACATTGGTGAGGCATGGTACTGCAAGCATAAACAACACAGTGGTGAGGCATGGTACTGCAAGCATAAAACAGCACAATGGTGAGGCATGGTACTGCAAGCATAAACAACACAGTGGTGAGGCTTGGTACTGCAGCATAAAACAACACAGTGGTGAGGCATGGTACTGTAGCTACAGTATAAGCCAGCACAGTGGTGAGGCATGGTACTGAAGGCATAAAAGAGCTCAGTAAAGCAACACAGTGGTGAGGCATTGTACTGCAGGCTTAAAAGAGCTCAGTAAAGCAACACAGTGGTGAGGCATGGTACTGCAGGCATAAAAAAGCACAGTAAAGCAACACAGTGGTGAGACATGGTACTGCAGGCATAAAAGAGCACAGTAAAGCAACACAGTGGTGAGGCATGGTACTGCAGGCATAAAAGAGCAATGTAAAGCAGCACAGTGGTGAGGCATGGTACTGCAGGCATAAAAGAGCACAGTAAAGCAACACAGTGGTGAGACATGGTACTGCAGGCATAAAAGAGCACAGTAAAGCAACACAGTGGTGAGACATGGTACTGCAGGCATAAAAGAACACAGTAAAGCAACACAGTGAAGAGGCATGGTACTGCTGGCATAAAAGAGCACAGTAAAGCAACACAGTGGTGAGGCATGGTACTGCAGGCATAAAAGAGCACAGTAAAGCAACACAGCGGTGAGACATGGTACTGCAGGCATAAAAGAACACAGTAAAGCAACACAGTGGTGAGGCATGGTACTGCAGGCATAAAAGAGCACAGTAAAGCAACACAGTGGTGAGGCATGGTACTGCAGGTATAAAAGAGCACAGTAAAGCAACACAGTGGTGAGGCATGGTACTGCAGGCATAAAAGAGCAATGTAAAGCAACACAGTGGTGAGACATGGTACTGCAGGCATAAAAGAGCACAGTAAAGCAACACAGTGGAGAGGCATGGTACTGCAGGCTTAAAAGAACACAGTAAAGCAACACAGTGGTGAGGCATGGTAATGCAGGCATAAAAGAGCAATGTAAAGCAACACAGTTGTGAGGCATGGTACTGCAGGCATAAAAGAGCACAGTAAAGCAACACAGTGGTGAGGCATGGTACTGCAGGCATAAAAGAGCTCAGTAAAGCAACACAGTGGTGAGGCATGGTACTGCAGGCATAAAACAGCACAGTGGTGAGGCATGGTCCTGAATGCATAAAACAGCACAGTGGTGAGGTACGGTACTGCAAGCATTAAACAGCACAGTGGTGAGACGGAACTGCAGGCATAAAATAGCACAGTGGTGAGGCATGGTACTGCAAGCATAAACAACACAGTGGTGAGGCATGATACTGCAAGCATAAAAAAGCACAGTGGTGAGGCATGGTACTGCAGCATAAAACAGTACATTTTTGAGGCATGGTACTGCAAGCATAAACAACACAGTGGTGAGGCATGGTACTGCAAGCATAAGACAGCACAATGGTGAGGCATGGTACTGCAAGCATAAAACAGTACAATGGTGAGGCATGGTACTGCAAGCATAAAACAGCACAATGGTGAGGCACGGTACTGCAGGCATAAACAACACAGTGGTGAGGCTTGGTACTGCAGCATAAAACAACACAGTGGTGAGGCATGGTACTGTAGCTACAGTATAAGCCAGCACAGTGGTGAGGCATGGTACTGAAGGCATAAAAGAGCTCAGTAAAGCAACACAGTGGTGAGGCATGGTACTGCAGGCTTAAAAGAGCTCAGTAAAGCAACACAGTGGTGAGGCATTGTACTGCAGGCATAAAAGAGCTCAGTAAAGCAACACAGTGGTGAGACATGGTACTGCAGGCATAAAAGAGCACAGTAAAGCAACACAGTGGTGAGGCATGGTACTGCAGGCATAAAAGAGCAATGTAAAGCAGCACAGTGGTGAGGCATGGTACTGCAGGCATAAAAGAGCACAGTAAAGCAACACAGTGGTAAGACATGGTACTGCAGGCATAAAAGAGCACAGTAAAGCAACACAGTGGTGAGACATGGTACTGCAGGCATAAAAGAGCACAGTAAAGCAACACAGTGGTGAGGCTTGGTACTGCAGGCATAAAAGAGCACAGTAAAGCAATACAGTGGTGAGGCATGGTACTGCAGGCATAAAAGAGCACAGTAAAGCAACACAGTGGTGAGGCATGGTACTGCAGGCATAAAAGAGCAATGTAAAGCAACACAGTGGTGAGACATGGTACTGCAGGCATAAAAGAGCACAGTAAAGCAACACAGTGGAGAGGCATGGTACTGCAGGCATAAAAGAGCACAGTAAAGCAACACAGTGGTGAGGCATGGTACTGCAGGCATAAAAGAGCACAGTAAAGCAACACAGTGGTGAGACATGGTACTGCAGGTATAAAAGAGCACAGTAAAGCAACACAGTGGTGAGGCATGGTACTGCAGGCATAAAAGAGCAATGTAAAGCAACACAGTGGTGAGACATGGTACTGCAGGCATAAAAGAGCACAGTAAAGCAACACAGTGGAGAGGCTTGGTACTGCAGGCATAAAAGAGCACAGTAAAGCAACACAGTGGTGAGGCATGGTACTGCAGGCATAAAAGAGCACAGTAAAGCAACACAGTGGTGAGGCATGGTACTGCAGGCATAAAAGAGCACAGTAAAGCAACACAGTGGTGAGGCATGGTACTGCAGGCATAAAAGAGCTCAGTAAAGCAACACAGTGGTGAGGCATGGTACTGCAGGCATAAAACAGCACAGTGGTGAGGCATGGTCCTGAATGCATAAAACAGCACAGTGGTGAGGTACGATACTGCAAGCATTAAACAGCACAGTGGTGAGACGGTACTGCAGGCATAAAATAGCACAGTGGTGAGGCATGGTACTGCAAGCATAAACAACACAGTGGTGAGGCATGATACTGCAAGCATAAAACAGCACAGTGGTGAGGCATGGTACTGCAGCATAAAACAGTACATTTTTGAGGCATGGTACTGCAAGCATAAACAACACAGTGGTGGGGCATGGTACTGCAAGCATACGACAGCACAATGGTGAGGCATGGTACTGCAAGCATAAAACAGTACAATGTTAAGGCATGGTACTGCAAGCATAAAACAGCACAATGGTGAGGCATGGTACTGCAAGCATAAACAACACAGTGGTGAGGCTTGGTACTGCAGCATAAAACAACACAGTGGTGAGGCATGGTACTGTAGCTATAGTATAAGCCAGCACAGTGGTGAGGCATGGTACTGAAGGCATAAAAGAGCTCAGTAAAGCAACACAGTGGTGAGGCATGGTACTGCAGGCTTAAAAGAGCTCAGTAAAGCAACACAGTGGTGAGGCATTGTACTGCAGGCATAAAAGAGCTCAGTAAAGCAACACAGTGGTGAGACATGGTACTGCAGGCATAAAAGAGCACAGTAAAGCAACACAGTGGTGAGGCATGGTACTGCAGGCATAAAAGAGCAATGTAAAGCAGCACAGTGGTGAGGCATGGTACTGCAGGCATAAAAGAGCACAGTAAAGCAACACAGTGGTAAGACATGGTACTGCAGGCATAAAAGAGCACAGTAAAGCAACACAGTGGTGAGACATGGTACTGCAGGCATAAAAGAACACAGTAAAGCAACACAGTGGTGAGGCATGGTACTGCAGGCATAAAAGAGCACAGTAAAGCAACACAGTGGTGAGGCATGGTACTGCAGGCATAAAAGAGCACAGTAAAGCAACACAGTGGTGAGGCATGGTGCTGCAGGCATAAAAGAGCAATGTAAAGCAACACAGTGGTGAGACATGGTACTGCAGGCATAAAAGAGCACAGTAAAGCAACACAGTGGAGAGGCATGGTACTGCAGGCATAAAAGAGCACAGTAAAGCAACACATTGGTGAGGCATGGTACTGCAGGCATAAAAGAGCACAGTAAAGCAACACAGTGGTGAGACATGGTACTGCAGGCATAAAAGAGCACAGTAAAGCAACACAGTGGTGAGGCATGGTACTGCAGGCATAAAAGAGCACAGTAAAGCAACACAGTGGTGAGGCATGGTACTGCAGGCATAAAAGAGCAATGTAAAGCAACACAGTGGTGAGACATGGTAGTACAGGCATAAAAGAGCACAGTAAAGCAACACAGTGGTGTGACATGATACTGCAGGCATAAAAGAGCCATGTAAATCTAGCAGAGCAAGATTCCAATATCCCGGAAAATCTAGTTGAATAAGCTGAATGCTTGATATAAGTTTCCTTAAATGTTGATTTAAAATTAATTTGAGAGATTTAAATTGATGGTAATCAATCAACATCGATGTTGTGTTAATGGGGCTATATCACACATTTACTAGCAGACAACAGAACATTGATGTTTATTGATTCTGATCTATTTTCATAATTTTAAATCGATTAAAGTTGATTAAAATTGACCTTTAGTAAATAAACCCCCATGTGTTTTCCTGTCATTAGTAAGTCCCCAGTACACTGCAGTATGTGCTTCTTTCTCTGATTTCTACATACCCATTATCTCTAATTCCCTGTGTATATTCTCCCATCTGTCCCCTACTACACTTCCTGTCATCATTCTTGTATTGTGTGGAGAAGACGCTCCTTACAGAATATCACAGGTGCCCTCCCCATGCTCCTCTGGTCCTCATATGGTGGAAGGGGTCAGTACTCATGAACACAGACTTACTCAATTCATAAAACACCCCTGCAAGGCAGAGCAATATATGTTGTAGCTTATATCAGATGCCACTACCTGTAACAGTGCTTCCTCCATGATGAACTGAGTGACCGCAGAGTACATGATCGGAGGCTGGAGAACATTAGTTATGTGTGAAATCTGAAGCAATGAACATACATTGAAGCATCAGCATAGAACGGTGGTTCTCACACTCAGGGCCTGATTCAGAGCCGTTCGCTAAGCTGCGGACGCTCGCTATGGGCGATTATTGCACGTTTGCGCATGCATCAAAGTACGCATGCGCGAACCAGTCACTGCGGCCGGGAATCGTGCGCTCATAGTACACAGACTGGACGCTACTTTGAGGGAGAGAGCGCCGTTTGTGGGTGGTAACAAGGGAAAGTGCTTGTGAACGGGGGAGCGGTGGTGTGAACGCAGGCGTGTCTGGCCGTCTAAATGGAGTTTTATGGGTGTACATAATTAGCATGGAAGCGTCATTGTACATGTCACTTGGTTGTTTTTCAGCCTGCAGTGATCGCAGTGCTTGCGGCAGGGTAGGGTCTATCTCAAGCGCTGCGTGCTGCTCCGATGGCTCTCGATGGTCCGATTGTTCATACACTTCCTGGAGATGATGTGCGCAAGAGGGCGTCTTAAAACAGGCTGGTGGGCATCTGCATACACAGAGTGAACGCACGCCAAGACATATTATGGGGCATGCTTATGCCTTGCTGTGCGATCGCCTGACTTGCTGGGTGTGTTCTGAATTTGCGTACGCATCTAGCGAGCGGGTCTGAATCAGGCCCTCAGTCCTCAAGTCACCCTAAGGAGTAAATTTACTAAGAATCGTGTCTGGCCCAAAATCACCAAAGTTTAAACACGCGCAGCATCACCAGAACACGGGTGACTTGTGTCAGCTGAAAAAGTCAAAATGAACCAAGAATCATGTTTTCCGATGGGGTATGTGAACATGTTTCCTATTTGTATTCCCTGTCTTTCCCATAGCCCAACACTCCCGAACATGAAGCCTGCACAGATCAGTGAGATTTGTGCAGGCTGCTTGTGTGTATGTTGTTAATAAAAGTGCAATTTCTTTAAAAAAAAATGACGTGGGATTCCCCCCAACAAAAGCATAACCAGCCCCTGGCTCTGGGAGCCAGTCCTGGTTCTAAAAATGTTAGACAAAATGTGTAGGGGTTTCCCCATATTTTATGAACCTGCACTGGGAGCTGAGCCAGGTTTTAAAAATACAAAAAAAAATGGTGAGGGGTTCCCCATATTTTTAAAACCAGGATCGGGCTCAAACTAGTTGGAGTGTAATGCCACAGCCAGGGGCCCTTTCACCGTGTCCCCAGGCCAAAGCAGTAACACCCCGAACTTGTCAGCCCAGGCCAAGAATCCCAGGGGAGGTAGAGACCCCCTCAATAAAGAGGTCCCCCCTCTCCTGAGCAACCCAGGCCTGGGCTGAAGTTCAGGGCTCTTTCTTGCACCCCTGGGCAATAGATATAATAATAAATGTGTACTATTGTTTTTTACAGTGGGACTACAGGTCCCAGTGTGCCTGCCCTTTGGTAGTTGTAGAAGAACAGATGGTTAAAACTCAGTGTCGGTAATACATAGACTTGCCATATCATCCCTTTAATTAGGGAGACAAGTGAATAACACTGGTTCTTTGGCTGATTGAAACCAGGTGTAGTGGTGACCTGAAGCCAGCCAGCCCCAGAACCTGTGTAATTTATGAGTGTCCCAGTTTAAGGGTTACTATGGTAAGTATAAATATATAGGTCAGTGCTTGTCAAGTCCAGTCCTCATGAAACTCTAACAGTGCATGTTTTCCAGGTTGTCTCTCAGAATCACAAATACTATAATTAGCACCACCTGTGGATCTTTTAAAATGTGTCAATGAGTCATGGATACACCTGTGCTGAAGCAAAGATATATGGAAAACATGCACTGTTAGTGTGTCCAGAGGACTACTTCAGAAGCACTGATATAGGATATATAGTGGCTGTCGTAGGGAGCAACACTTTACCGTGTCCTGATACATATCACACCCAACAGACAAGTTCTAAACGGTTTACCTTGTAGCCCGGATGCCCGTAGCAGGTTCTTCAGATGGGCTCGGAGAGGTGAGGAGGACAGGGGGTCACACAAAGGGACGTTTACACAGATTCCTTCTGCAGATCACAGGTTTATATATACACAGACTGGAACTCTGACCGATCAATTCATCGGCCAATATATCTTCTGCCCGTTGGCCAGTGTGTACCCGCGATATGTCGGTGAATGTCATCATTCATCGACATATTGCATTGGCTGTGCTGCACAGCAGATAGACAGATATGTCTGCAGAACGCCCATACACACACAGCGGCAGCCGCGAGGAGGGGGCAGGACATGCCCCCAACCTGACCATCGGCCACCGGGTCCCACCCCCTGGCCGCTGGGACCCGAGGGCACAAGCAGATGATGGTTGGTCAGTGTGTACCCGCGATATGTCTGTGAACGACGTCATTCACAGACATATCGCATTGGCTGCGCTGCACATATTTGTCCATCAGCAAGTGTGTACGGGTGGTCTGCAGTCCGCCCGCACACACTGTGGCTGCCGCGGGGAGGGGGACAGACGGGCCCCCGACCCACACCCCGGTACCGGCTGCAACATGCAGATGATGGTTGGCCAGTGTGTATGAACGACCATCATCTGCAGATATATCTGTCAGGTGTGTACCCAGCTTTAGTGAATAATTAGGCAACATAGGATTCTTCTCCGTACATTCACTTGGCAATTCTACTATTCATAACACAGAGATGGTCATATAGAACGACAGGATTACATTGACAGGGAAAGTGGTGCAAATACAATTCAAGCAATCTCACATTTACCATTAATACTGCATAGGTACCATCAATACTACATAGTTACCAATTAATACTGCATAGGTACCATTCTCATTGTTACTTCACAACACATAACCATGAATTTATGTTTAGAAACTCTAATAAACAACCCACAACATCACGTTGGGGCTCATTATTAGAATACCCGTATTAAATTGTACTTGAAATGGTTACAGTCTTTGCAGAAAATCCACTTCCTATAAGATCAGTCTCTATGATTGTGCAGTCCTTCACCTGACATGTATTACACTACAAAGGGGACCTGTCCATATACCAGCACCTGACTATCAGCATGTAACACGTGACCTGCACACACAGCCTCTCCTCTCTATATATGTATTACACTACAAAGGGGACCTGTCCATATACCAGCACCTATCAGCATGTAGCATTAGCCCTGCACACACAGTCTCTCCTCTCTATATATGTATTACACTACAAAGGGGACCTGTCCATATACCAGCACCTGACTATCGGCATGTAGCATTAGCCCTGCACACACAGCCTCTCCTCTCTATATATGTATTACACTACAAAGGGGACCTGTCCATATACCAGCACCTGACTATCAGCATGTAGCATTAGCCCTGCACACACAGTCTCTCCTCTCTATATATGTATTACACTACAAAGGGGACCTGTCCATATACCAGCACCTGACTATCAGCATGTAGCATTAGCCCTGCACACACAGCCTCTCCTCTCTATATATGTATTACACTACAAAGGGGACCTGTCCCTATACCAGCACCTGACTATCGGCACGTAACACGTGACCTGCACACACAGCCTCTCCTCTCTATATATGTATTACACTACAAAGGGGACCTGTCCATATACCAGCACCTGACTATCAGCATGTAGCACGTGACCTGCACACACAGCCTCTCCTCTCTATATATGTATTACACTACAAAGGGGACCTGTCCATATACCAGCACCTGACTATCAGCATGTAGCACTAGCCCTGCACACACAGTCTCTCCTCTCTATATATGTATTACACTACAAAGGGGACCTGTCCATATACCAGCACCTGACTATCAGCATGTAACACGTGACCTGCACACACAGTCTCTCCTCTCTATATATGTATTACACTACAAAGGGGACCTGTCCATATACCAGCACCTGACTATCAGCGTGTAACACGTGACCTGCACACACAGCCTCTCCTCTCTATATATGTATTACACTACAAAGGGGACCTGTCCATATACCAGCACCTGACTATCAGCATGTAACACGTGACCTGCACACACAGCCTCTCCTCTCTATATATGTATTACACTACAAAGGGGACCTGTCCATATACCAGCACCTGACTATCAGCATGTAGCACTAGCCCTGCACACACAGTCTCTCCTCTCTATATATGTATTACACTACAAAGGGGACCTGTCCATATACCAGCACCTGACTATCAGCGTGTAACACGTGACCTGCACACACAGCCTCTCCTCTCTATATATGTATTACACTACAAAGGGTACCTGTCCATATACCAGCACCTGACTATCAGCATGTAGCATTAGCCCTGCACACACAGTCTCTCCTCTCTATATATGTATTACACTACAAAGGGTACCTGTCCATATACCAGCACCTGACTATCAGCATGTAGCATTAGCCCTGCACACACAGTCTCTCCTCTCTATATATGTATTACACTACAAAGGGGACCTGTCCATATACCAGCACCTATCAGCATGTAGCATTAGCCCTGCACACACAGTCTCTCCTCTCTATATATGTATTACACTACAAAGGGGACCTGTCCATATACCAGCACCTGACTATCAGCATGTAGCATTAGCCCTGCACACACAGTCTCTCCTCTCTATATATGTATTACACTACAAAGGGGACCTGTCCATATACCAGCACCTGACTATCAGCATGTAGCATTAGCCCTGCACACACAGCCTCTCCTCTCTATATATGTATTACACTACAAAGGGGACCTGTCCATATACCAGCACCTATCAGCATGTAGCATTAGCCCTGCACACACAGTCTCTCCTCTCTATATATGTATTACACTACAAAGGGGACCTGTCCATATACCAGCACCTGACTATCAGCATGTAGCATTAGCCCTGCACACACAGTCTCTCCTCTCTATATATGTATTACACTACAAAGGGGACCTGTCCATATACCAGCACCTGACTATCAGCATGTAGCATTAGCCCTGCACACACAGCCTCTCCTCTCTATATATGTATTACACTACAAAGGGGACCTGTCCATATACCAGCACCTGACTATCAGCATGTAACACGTGACCTGCACACACAGCCTCTCCTCTCTATATATGTATTACACTACAAAGGGGACCTGTCCATATACCAGCACCTGACTATCAGCATGTAGCATTAGCCCTGCACACACAGCCTCTCCTCTGTATGTATGTATTACACTACAAAGGGGACCTGTCCATATACCAGCACCTGACTATCAGCATGTAACACGTGACCTGCACACACAGCCTCTCCTCTCTATATATGTATTACACTACAAAGGGGACCTGTCCATATACCAGCACCTGACTATCAGCATGTAACATGTGACCTGCACACACAGCCTCTCCTCTCTATATATGTATTACACTACAAAGGGGACCTGTCCATATACCAGCACCTGACTATCAGCATGTAGCATTAGCCCTGCACACACAGTCTCTCCTCTCTATATATGTATTACACTACAAAGGTGACCTGTCCATATACCAGCACCTGACTATCAGCATGTAGCATTAGCCCTGCACACACAGCCTCTCCTCTCTATATATGTATTACACTACAAAGGGGACCTGTCCAGATACCAGCACCTATCAGCATGTAGCATTAGCCCTGCACACACAGTCTCTCCTCTCTATATATGTATTACACTACAAAGGGGACCTGTCCATATACCAGCACCTGACTATCAGCATGTAGCATTAGCCCTGCACACACAGTCTCTCCTCTCTATATATGTATTACACTACAAAGGGGACCTGTCCATATACCAGCACCTGACTATCAGCATGTAGCATTAGCCCTGCACACACAGCCTCTCCTCTCTATATATGTATTACACTACAAAGGGGACCTGTCCATATACCAGCACCTGACTATCAGCATGTAACACGTGACCTGCACACACAGTCTCTCCTCTCTATATATGTATTACACTACAAAGGGGACCTGTCCATATACCAGCACCTTACTATCAGCATGTAGCATTAGCCCTGCACACACAGCCTCTCCTCTCTATATATGTATTACACTACAAAGGGGACCTGTCCATATACCAGCACCTGACTATCAGCATGTAACATGTGACCTGCACACACAGCCTCTCCTCTCTATATATGTATTACACTACAAAGGGGACCTGTCCATATACCAGCACCTGACTATCAGCATGTAGCATTAGCCCTGCACACACAGCCTCTCCTCTCTATATATGTATTACACTACAAAGGGGACCTGTCCAGATACCAGCACCTATCAGCATGTAGCATTAGCCCTGCACAGTCTCTCCTGTCCTTTGGTGCTGGAGTAAGTTTCATGCGTTCTTGTCTAACATGGGAGGGTGTCCTTCTCACAGTCACTATTACCCCGATCAGCTGTTGATCCCCACTCTCTGTGCCCTGAGTCACAGCACAGTATGGCACACACACCTGGCATGGGCACACACACACACCTGGCATGGGCACACACACATACCTGGCATCGGCACACACACATACCTGGCATCGGCACACACACACACACCTGGCATGGGCACACACACCGGGCATGGGCACACACACTGATCCTCCTCTGCCTTCTCTAGTTTCACTTTGAATCCTGGGCTCATCACTGCTGCTCCTGGGACCTAGAGTTAGTCCTCAGCAACACTCACTGTGCACATGAAAGGATTGCCAGCGAGTTAACCCTTGTAGTACCAGTTAAATAACATTTGCTCCTGAGGAAGGTGTAGGACGATACCACACGGAAATGTGTAGAGCCTATTTGGAATAATTTTATTGGGACTCCATCTCCTAGTTATCAAAGTGACTGTTCATGTCCCAGACCAGCGAC